>OZ038490.1:121324003-121369003 GCA_964036315.1 Acanthosepion esculentum
AAGATTTTCAATTATTGCTTTTGTCAAAACAGAGTAAGTATACATGGGATATCTATTTTTCTCCAAGAAATGCTCATTTGATCAAATTCGAATTTGATGCATCCAGGCTTACGGATCGATTAAGACTTTACGAATCGTCTTCCACCAGGCTTTGATCATTGAATACGCAGATATTCTCGAAAAACAATATTTACATAAGACGCGGATTTTTATTGCTTATTTTTGATATTCAGTTGCTTCATCAGTTGCTTGTCGATCCGATTTACCTTCGGGGAATTTCAATTGATCCCTTTATTTAGTTCAAGGTGTGTGGAGGTAGATCATATTCCGGCGCCAATGACAAGAGATATCTTGTCTAGTTCTTATTAGCTATAAGTTAGCGGTTATGTGTACGTGAGCCGTAGTATTTCTCGCTTAGAGTTAAGCACATTTCCAGTTAATTCAGATACACATGACTCGAATCACAAACACTGAGTTAATTAAAAATTCACGAAACAACGATTTAATCCAATAGTCATGTGGAAAAACCATGTCTCTAAAACTTAGGGTCTTAAATATAATCTACCTGATGCTGACACTAATGTTGCTGCTTGTCAATCCTGACTGCTCTCGTCGGGTTTTCTCTTTTCTACTGCTGCTGCTGCTGTTGAAGCTTTGATGTCAACCACTTTCTTTATTGACGGATCCTATATCGAACTAATACGTAAGAATTATAAGTTCTCATAGTATAGTATATGCGTTGTTTATTTTAGACGTCTAACGTCCCAGTGCTTTCTCTGTCTAATAATTTTATTAGGTTTGGTAAACAATGAATTAGAAGCCCATGACTGAATGCACGGTAAATAACACGACTTTCAAATGAACAAAATTAATAAAGTTTACAATAAAAAAAAACAGGACTAAAATGAAACAGTATCAAGCAAGCAAACACTATAATTTGGTTTTTGCACACAAAAGCAATGTTGGACAAGCAAACGCAGTGGACTTCTCTTTAGATAAGGCAGATCTGGACTGAGTCATATCGAAACGCAAGCCGTCCCATTTTATTGGCTAAGAAAAATATCCAAGCATGCATTTTGTGGAATTTTGCCCTAAAAGAGGAGGGGGGTTGTAGCCATTTTTCATTTTTTTGTGAAACCAACCGATGTAAACAATGAAAACTGATTATTCTAGAAATTCAAACTAAAGGCAAGTGTGTCGATGTTTGAGATTTCCAGAATATATATGTTTTACTTCGAAATCATGGAAATAATAGATAGCTACAAGCACACCCAACTAAACAGAATTAGGACAGAGTCTGATATTACGACAAAAATAAAATAAAAATGAATAATTCTGATACTCACAAAAAGTGAAATATAGTGAAACCCAAGAAAGGTTTCTCCAGAATGATTAAAACTATTCCTGTTCTTACGTTTCATTCTGTATAAATGCTTGAAGATCTGAAATGAAATATTCTCATTAGTGAACCAATCAGGCTATCTTTGCGGGTTGGATCATTATACTTCAGTCGGTCATCTTTCCGATCTTCTTTAATTCTCAGGGATGTCTGGGAATTTTCAGTTTTTCTTTCCCTCTTCACTATGCAAGAAAAATGAAAAATTATTGATCTGAGAAATCAGAGAACACAAAACTCGTAACAAAGTTTTCTCAAAGGACATAATCTGACAATCTTGATTAATTCATCAGATTATAAAAAAACGCACAAAACAGGTCAGCCCAGTCTATATAATTCCTAACGCATAACGCGTTTTCATCAAGGGCGAGGCAGAGAAGATTAATTCATAGCTTTTAAAATGAAATAGTCAAAATATACCTATTGGGACTGCTTCCATTTCAGCAATAACAATTGATTCCTATTAAAGCATCAGATTTAGATTTACTTCAGACATTCATTAATGTTTTTCATCATTTCTCTGGTTATAATTTTAAATTAAATTATATCTTAATGCGTTAGAAAATTTATTCCCAGTTATAAATCAGAATATTAATTAGCTGCAAAATTTAATTAACGATACTCAACGCAATACGTCGAAAAATGTTTCTTCAGTTGGTCATTGGTTTCGCTTAAAAGTACTGAGACATGTTGCTGGAAAAATAGTAAGCGATGAAATTAATGAAAATGGTTAACAACGAGCCATGAGAAAAGATAAATTAATTTTTGGAAGAGATTATTACGTCGTAAATAACGACAAACCAGCTAAAAGGTGATAATAAATTATTAGACACTAGTGCAAGGTTTCATAATCTCAAACATGACTGGCCAACAAGCCACGGCTACTTAGATGAATTTGTTTGTAATTAGGAAGAATTAGTAATATCAACGGCATATGTATGTATGTATGTAAGCAAATATGTGGATGTATATGTAAGCAAATATGTGGATGGAGATCCGACGGTATGATGAAAATGTGGAAAAGACAAAGCAAAATCCGAATATGTAAATTTACTGTTTTAATTTTAAACAAAACAGAAAAACAAAATTAAAACAGTAAACTTACATATTCGGATTTTGCTTTGTCTTTTCCACATATATATATATATATATATATATATATATATATATATATATATATATATATATATATATATATATATATATATATATTGTTACGAGGATCCATTTTGTTTTACTTCTTCATGCTTATACTATAAAATACAAAATCTAACTTAAAATGATGACTTAAAACTGTAGCTACTAGATGCCCTTTTTACCATATGAAAAGCTCCCATTGAACAAAATCTTTAGGTTTCGTAATAATAAAATGGAACTTTCTAGAAGTCTCTATAAACTTTCACTAGATTCTAGAGGGTCCAAAAAGCATATATAAACAGGACTTCGTACCAGCTAACCAGTTTGCCTCCTGACCCCACATCCATGACTACTGAGGTCAACTCTGGCACTTTTGATTGAGGAACAAAGCTTCGACCGAAAGAATCTCAATTCCTACAGTCCTCGAAAAGAAAAAAACTATCGGTAAATGTAAATATATTATTGATATTATTGACCAAACTCTTTTATATTATATATATGTGAATTAATCAAACTATTTTAAGAAGAAAATAATATAATTCTTGGTTTAGTGACGAATTCCCATCCCTCGCCTTAATCTTAACTACAGTGGATTTCCTCTCCCACTTTTTTGTACACGCGTTAAGTGAACTAATTTCTGGGCTCTCGCACGCTTAGTAACTTATTATCATTTCCTAACTTATATTGTTTTAAATCTCATCCCTATTGTTCTAAAATAATTTTTATTATATGAAAAATAATATCGGCATTTCGTTACTAGATGTCATCTCTTCACTTCAACCTTAATTCCTACCAATCTGGCTCTTCTTATTTTGTGTTGCGCCAGTCGTAACTATATATATATATATATACATATATATATATATATGTGTGTGTGTGTGTCTGTGTGTGTGTGTGTGTGTGTGTGTGTGTGTGTGTGTGTGTGTGTGTGTGTGTGTGTGTGTGTGTGTACTATTTAGTTTTTTTCCAGAATTCTTACATTTTTCCGATTGGTGAAAGTAAAGGAATGCAAAAATTGTTTGTATCGTCCATTGTCCCACGCATTTCGACGACTTCCTTATCCATTTTCAAGGGGGTTGTTTTGGGATGTTATAGGAGCGTTTATTTCGAGCTACGAGTATTGAGCCCTCTTGGAATTAAAGTGAGTTATTTTCTGGAGTTTAAAAAAAAAACTTTCAAAAACACATAATCGCAAGAATCTATAACCGCAGTTAAATATGGTTAGTTTGATAGTTGGATAGTTGATAGTAATTTTATGAAGCGGGACGTATTTTGAAATTTGTAGGAAAAGCCTTTGGAATCGCAACGTTATTGTGTATTGCTTACTGTTTTTTTTTACTATTGATTCAGTATAGTCAGTTTCTGTCTGTATTATTTATTTTTCAAACATTTTTAACACGGATAATGAAAAATGTTCTGATATATATTTGATAACAATTTAATATGTGTATTCTTATTTATTGATTAGTTCCTATTATTTATCATTTAAACAGAAATCATGATAATAATATCAATAATAATAAAAAGGTGTACATTTTAACAACGATCTGTTTGTACCGATATCCTGTGGGTTTTCTATTTATTATGATTTCCAAAGCGCAACTTTCAAGGCCATGGAAAACTCAGTCGGAATTGTTCTAGCGTGAAAAGCTTTCACATCGAGGTTCCAATTTTTCAAAACATAGCTTAGATGAGGCACAAGGCCGTAAGTAATTTGCATTTAGTGAGGATAGAACTCACTACTCAGTCGGAATTGTTCTAGCGAAAAAAGCTTGCTAACCATTACATCACGTCGAGGTATACGACTGTAAAGTATAAATATATGTGTTGATGTGTTTGCGTATATGTATTTCTGTGTTTTTCTATATATTTATCGTGTTGCAGTCTGTATTTCCCCTCAAAGCAAAGACCAGATCAGAAGTAACCCTGGTTGATTTTGAGATTTCAACCGCCGAGGGAGGGCCACACTAAGAGACTTCACATATTTAAGTGGTTAATATTGGAAATGGGAGTCGTATTGTAGAGGTTAAATCCAAGAAAATAATTCATACAGACCCCGTAACTAGTAATTTTAAGAATTGACAAAGAACGTCTGCATATAAAGCAGGATGTTTTGCTCGTAAATTCTCTTCATATTCTATTATTGACACATCTAGGTTATCTTTGCCTGACTTTCCACTGAGAACTGAGTCTCTATTCAATGAGATGCAAAGTGAACGATAAGTCGCTTCTGCTATCATCTTTAAACTAGAACCTCACAAAACTAGATGTACCCCTGCATTATTCCATAAGAAACATACTCCTGTAGTGTCCCGTGTTCTCTCTAAACTCTACTATAAATGTCTTGCTACTTCTTGCTTTTCTGCCCGTTGGAAATCTTCTGTATTTCCAATCTTTAAGACGCCAGGCGAGCCATCTGATCCTTATAAATATTGGTCTATTTGCCTTCTACCTCTTTTTGGCAAAGTACTAGAGGCGCACTGAATTGATTAAGTATGTGACCCCGCAGGGTCTTCTTTCAGACAAGCAATATGGATTCCGCTTCTCTGTATCAAATGCTGATGCATTATCGGTAATTGCTGAAAGAGTCTATAAAGCTTGAGATAAGAATGGTGTAGCTCGGACTATTGATTTTTATATCTCTAAGTCATTTGACAGGATTTGGCATACTGGTCTTCTTCACATGTTGAAATGTTATGGTATTTCTGGAGGATATTTTGATCTGATTCATTCTGTCAGGTAGATACTTTTCTCCTAGATCTTTTTTGGGTTAATGCAGGTATTGGCCAGGGTTCTATACGTGGACTTGTTGTTCCTAATTTTCATAAATGACATTCCTGGTACCATCCGTTCTCGACTCGGTATTTATTTACACAACTATTTACTTCTGATTTAATAGCAAGTCTAATCGGTTCGATGAGGTCAAATTAGCAGCTGATCTCAAAAGTGACCTACAATCTCTTGTTAAATGGGGTGTGGTCTGTCGTGTTAATTTTAACGCCTCCACAACGAAACTTCACTATTTTAATTGTCTGAGAGAAACATTTTTATCTTCCATCGGAAGCTACAAATGGTTCTAGGAAAAAAGATCGGGTTGGAATTAAGCAAATGTTTCTGACTTTGCCACATAAACATTGCTTTACAAATCAAAGCTCCTCTAAAATGTAAAGAAAGGTAAAAGTCTCTATAACATTGAAAGAAATTACTTTATATAATTTAACAAAACATATAAACAAAGACGAAAAAATCTGTAAAATTGTGGCGGTCATCTTTCGAAAGAAGAAGAGTTTGTCATTAATGGAGAGTAAGAAGCTCGAGGATATAATGATATTCGTTGAAAACAAAATCACTATAGAATATGAACAAGACAATAGTAAATAGTTTGAATATCAGAGGAACAATGAAATTGTTCAGAAAAGAGCATCATTGCAATTAGCAAACATCTTAAGGAAAATATCGCACTATAAAACAGATTTACTATCTTCTTTCTCAGGAAGAACTCTCAGACAGCCTGGAAGGAAAAAGGCATAATAATAAAAGACAATAACGTAGGAAAAAACATAATAAAACGTGTGACAAAGAAAGATAATGACGATAATAATAGTGAGAATGATATTCTATAATTATTATCACCATCATCATGATCAATTTTCAGAAAAATATTATTAAACACTTAATAAGTTTGGAGGTAAGATATATTTCAGAAAATAATAAGATAATGTGAAAAAATAAAATAAAATTAATATTAGGACCTCCCACGTGATTATTAAATTCATTCCAATAAATGTCTGGAAGCAAAGGTAACGTGTGTGAATCTCGTGATATCTGAATACATTTAGTATTAAGATATCTATACAAGTTTTTCATTTCCTGAAATGTACATACATTATATATATTGGACTCGCCCATTGTTTTTCCCGACGTGTGAGGGTTAGCAATTCAGTTCCTAGGAACCAACAGCCAGAAACATGCACATAAGTTTTGATTATAGTGGTGAAGTCTTTCTGCAGAACCAACCACACTTTTCGAAGATCTGAATACAGAGATCTGGTGCACAACGAGCCACATGGTCCCCAAATGACTCTCCGCAGATATTGAATCCAAAGTCCTTCGCCTAGAAAAGTTGACATCCATGTCTATAGGACACAGTGTGTTCTACTATTTACCCATATCAGGTGTGGGGAGAAGAATAGGATTATTACTTTCTTCAAAGGTATTAACACGTAAGTGAATGTAATGGGAAGTACGGTGGAGTTATACACTGAAAACAATTTTAATAAAATGATGTTGAAAATTAGTTATTCTTGTGTGAACAATGTGCAGAAAATTATAATTTCCGACATTAATAATATTATTAGAGAATTTAATGCTAATCAGTTACAAAAATACTTCTACCTGTAATTGCAGGGTAAAAACTGAATGCCCAGTCGGAGGATTATTTATGACAGAAAACGTAGTGTACGAAGCCAAAATTTTCACCAAAGGGAATACGAATCAAAAAAATATTTATTTTGGAATATCTGCGGGGTATTGGAAGCAACCTCTTTATAACCATCACCATTCCTTCACTAATGAATCCCTTACTCATAAGTATTTTAATAAAAATATTTAAAATTATTCCTGTCTCTCACTTCCTTCTCTAATTTCGACCATATCCATCCTCCTCCTCCTCTTCCTCCCCCTGTCTCTAGCATCTTACATCAACTCAAAACTACCCGTGAAAAGTGTATAAAAATAATACGTAAATTTAAAACCATTTTTATGCTTGGAAATGTGATCTGAGGAACAAGGAAATAAAACCTTCCTGGGTAAATAAAATATAATCAATGGACCCTTAATGTTGTCAGTTTTCTAATTAAATTAATATATACACACACACACACACACACACACACACACACACACACATATATATATATATATATATATATATATATATATATATATATATATATATATAATAGTTCTAAATCTAATGCCGTTATAATTATCAAAATTGGTCACAAAACCTGTGTTCTGTTGTCTGCTATGTATTAAATATGTAGTTACTAAAAATGGTAGGCACTGATTCTGTTTGTACAATGAAATGGAATTTTTCTGTCTGAATTTCTGACATGGCAATTTGTAATTATTTACATTTGGGCTGTAATCCCGATCTTTGTTGTTGCTGTCAAAATCTTTAGGTTGTATTGTCGTACAGGTAATTCCGAATTAAAGCCATTATTGAATTTACTAACGTAGACTGGTTTCATCCTATTGACCATATCAAGTCATTCTTTTTTTGTATCCCTCAGTTACTGCTCGCCTTGTTTCCACTGAGACAGAGTAGACATGGCCCGGCTCAGGAGTTGAAATCACACTTACTTCTTTCTTCTTTTATGAGCCATGTCCCTTCAGGACGTAGACGATCTTAGCCCTCCACTTCCTCCTGTCCCTTGTAGCTCTTAATAAGTTTTGTCTTTTTGTTCTTTCTCCCAGACCCTGTTTTGCCATCCATTTACTCAAACCCATTAAGTAAGTCACGCGTTGCGTTCCCCTGTTCCTCTTTCCCTCTCTCTGCCCTGTGAGTATCAGATTTACAAGCCGTCCTTCCTCATTACGCACCCGCAGCTGCCTCTTCCTGATGTTGAGTATAAGCCTCCTCCTTGCTTTCATTCTCTCCAGAACCTCGTTGTTGCTCATATATTCGGTCCACTGTATCCTTAGCCCCTTCTGTAGATATTTGAGGAGATTGTCCAGTATTTGCTGCCCTATAGGAGGAAAGATATCACGTAGCAGTTCAGTACTCTTTTCTTTGTTTCTAACGAAACATTCCTGTTTCGTGATACTCTGCTTAGCTTTTGTAATGCATCTTTGGCCATCACAATATGTCTTCGGATCTCAGTGTCGCACTTTCCGTCTTCTGTTATAACACTTCCCAGATATTTACTTTTCTGTATCTGCTTGATTTTAGTGTCCATTTTGCTGATAACTATTCAATCTGTCTTCATGTAATTTATGTTTCGTCTCTTCTCACTTCCCTTCGCTACCTTCTCTACAAGCTTTTGTAGTTTCCTTTCCGTGTCTGCTATCAACACTGTGTTATCTTGAGAAATTTAAAAGCAAAGAGAAAATAATCGAAAAATAATCTTTCAATTCGTTGGATTTTATCACGGACTAAAATGATATTTTATCAACTTGATAGATAATGTGATTTGGGCGAGATATATTTTTATCATGTATTTTCCGATAATTAAATGAATAAAAAAACAGTATATTTCAGGACAGTGATATATATGAATTTATAGATTAAGACAATTTCATAGAAATTTTGTATCAAAGAAATAATGAAACATTGACAGGTCAGAGCAATAAAAATGAACAATTGGTAGATAGTAATAATTGGTTTAGCCGTAATAATTACACAGTATGTGAAATAACAATACTCCCAAATTAGAAGATATAATTAGTTAATTGAAGGGATATCTGTAGTCATAAGTGAGCTTAGGTGCATATACGTTTAGACTATATATATATATATATATATATATATATATATATATATATATATATATATATATATGTGTGTGTGTGTGTGTGTGTGTGTGTGTGTGTGTGTCATTTACAGATAGTACTCTTTCGCAGATCCTTAGTGCGTCTAGGCATCCGAATGTCTCAAGCCCGGACCGAAACCCGACCGATTTGGTGTCAGTCAGAGTTTATACCACTGTGTTATCTTCACTCGGTATATAGAAACACCTAATTCTAGCATATTGTTTTTACGAATTTAAACAAGCGTCATTCAGTCAGAGAGCTCCAAATTCATTTTACTGAAGAGCTTTGCATTAGCGCAGGTGGCTGTTTTTTCAAAAATGCTCAATTGAAATATATTTTCAATATATATATATTTTTCATATATATATATATATATATATATATATATATATATATATATATATATATATATATATATATATATATATATATATGTGTGTGTGTGTGTGTGTTTGTGTGTGTGTGTGTGTGTTTGTGTGTGTGTGTGTGTAGACTCTACAAATCATCCATTCCTCTGTATGGATGCAAACGTGGACACTGTCGGCAGATCCAGAGAGAAGGACCCAAGCGTTTGGGAACAAATGTATGAGAAAATTTCCTGGCATCTTCTATTGGGAACTTAAAAACAATGTGTGGAAAAGGGTTGAAAGTTTTGTGGGACACCAGGAACATATTCTCGCCACTGTCAAAGGGAGAAAATGGTTTGGACACATTACGAGGCACGGCAGCCTGTGCAAGACTATCATGAAGACGCCGTTGAAACTGACCGGAAGCGAGGACGGCAACGTCAAAACTGGGTGGACAATGTCAAACAATGGAGAGGCATGACTATACAAGCATTGCTGATGGATGCTGTTGATAGACACTTGTGGAGGAGATTTAGTGTGTCTTCTGTATTCGGATACCCAGCACTCAACGTTTACAAAAGTCAAGGGGACGATGATTATGATCATGATAATGATCGCTTGAATATAGGAATCGATACGGCAGAGTAACTGTCATTTTCTCATCTGAAGCAATATTCAGATCATGTGTGCGAAAATCCCTTATTCACTTGATATTTCACACAGCATTTCTGAAGATTTACATATATATATATATATATATATATATATATATATATATATATGAATGTTATATTTATATGAATGTTATATATATATAACATTCATATATATATATATATATATATATATATATATATATATATATATATATATATATATATATATATATATATATATGTAACATTCATTTATTAATTTTATCGTTGAACGGCGTAAGGATAAATTGTAGCCGACAGGCAATGAACAATGAAGATTGTGTGACGATGCTCCGCACGATACACAAATCCTGATTGTCATAAAATGCCACTACACCCTCCACACACACACACACACACACACACACACACACACACACACACACACATACACACAATCACACAAACACATGTGCGCGTGTGTGTGTGTATACTTATTTTTATATATATATATATATATATATATATATATATATATATATATATATATGCACACACACACGCATATATAAACACCCAAACACACATTCACACACGCGCGTACACACACACACACACACGCGCACATTTCACTCTCTCTATATATATATATCTAAGGGGTGCTTTCAACCACTCACTCTGTGGTGAATTATTGGAAGTTGATTATTTTATTGACGCTTGACTTCCATATCGCATCGCATGCTCAATTCATGAATTAAGACATTCTATTCTTTCCCCCTCTTCTCTCTTCTTGTCACTCTCATTTCCTTTCTTTCTTTCTTTCTTTTTTCTATCCTATATCTTTCTGTGCTGCATTTCTTTTTACGTCTCTTTCTTCCCCCATCCGCTGCAATTCACTTTCCCTTACATTTCACTTATTTTTCTTTCTATTCCTCTAACGTTATCACGTGCTCCTTCCAAATCATCGCTTCATTTACTTCCCCCCTCTATCTCCCTCTGTTTCTCTCCCTTTATCTCCTAATGTGATACAAACAAGAAGGATTCCATGTTTTCTCTTGATTATAGACATCGACCGAGGCGCCATTTGCATGGCAACGTCAAACATTGAAGAAGAACTAATTACGTGTCATCTGAGAAAAAATACACATAAATGAAGTTCATTTGTTGCTATTAGGAAAACAAAGACGACATCACTTCGCGACGCCTTTTCATCATTTCCACCCTTAAAGCAAATCAAAAAAAAAAAGAAAAAGATGGTGAATAATTAAAGACCGTAGACCCCATGTTTTCCCTTTTGATTTCACCTTCATTAGACCACCTTAATTCCAGGGGAGATAACGCCATCAATATTTCTCACACATTCCAGTGTTTTTCTCCCAGTTTTCAACGAAACTTTTTCTGCAAGAGAGCAAAGTGTAGACGCAAACCCCATAATAGCAGAGTCGAAATTTTAGAAAATAAACTGATGTCATGAATGTAAATTAAAAGAAGGAAATGAAAAAAACAAAAACAAATTTTAACAGTTTGAAGCGGTTGAACATTAGAGAAAATAACGACTGAAGAGGACGCCAAACAAAAAAATGAACTTCAAATTAAGTTAATAATTTTGACGTGATAAGAAGAAAAGTTGATCTTAAATAAAGTTTGTGAGGAAAGACGAGTGTGTCATGTTTTAGAATCATGATAAAGGATCACACAATCATTTACATATATATGCATGTGTAAATATTCTCAGATTATGCATGTATAGAGGAGGAAAATGAATAAAAAGCGACAAGAGGAAAAAATATTCTTAGCCGACGCGTTTCGTCTTCTGAGGGGCATTGCTTTGATAAAGTCCCTTAGAAGACGAAACGCGTCGATTAAGAATAGTTTTCCCTCTTATCTCATTTTATTCATATATATATATATATATATATATATATATATATATATATATATATATATATAATTATATATATATATATATATATATATATATATATATATATATGTGTGTGTGTGTGTGTGTGTGTGTGTGTGTGTTTGTGTGTGTGTGTGTGATCATGGAATAATTAATTCGGTTGAGCTCTCTGGGGAGGAAATGTGAGTTTGTAAACAATGACTATTACTGCTAATAATGCAAGACTCTTCGATAAAGTGAATCGCGTTCTCTCGGCCACTGTGTTTATCTAGAAATAAATACGTTTAAATTCACCTTCATCACAGCCGTGTTCGAAAGGTTTAGGGGTAGAATATCCGACTGACGCCAATTCAGCCGATCCTAGCTGGAGTTAACCGGCCGTCTAGCCAGGCAGATGAGCTGTGATACAGCGAAACAGTGTCTGTGGATGGCAATATATATTCTCCTGAAAATTTATTTTGGAAATCTCTCTGGGGAGAAAATTTGAGTTTGAGTCTCCCAGGCCTTCGGTAATGGTACCAACATTCATACTCTGTCTTCCATCTTCAAATTCCCTTGAAGAACTATCAAGAGAACGGTGAATAAGTTTAAAGAAAAAGAGGGAACATTAGAGAGGAAAACTGGATCTGGAGGTCACAACAGCAAGGGGGATCATCATTTCAGCTTATACATTGTTATTATACATTGTTATTGTTCAAAGTAAATTCCAATAGAGATAATACTTCTGCGTAAAACAAGTGCACAAAAACAAACTGACTGAGAAAATGCCTAATTATTTTTTTCAAGGCCACGGTTTGAGTATTGCCACCACCACCACCAACAGCAACCATAGATATATCAGCAAACGATCTAACCACCATTCCCAGAATACTAAACAATTTACATGAATCGGTTCAATTTAGGTTGGCTACCAACTCTTGTAATAAGAATATTTTTGAAAAGCATAAATGCAAATATGTAGAAGCGCTTGAAAAAAAGTAACCATAATATTAGCATCAAGTTATTGGACAATAACAATAATGATATCAAAAGCCTTAACAGCGCAAATGCAATATAGGGTTTAACCCACTCTTCAGAAACAATGTCAAACTAATGCCGGAAAAAACTTCCAAATTAATCCAAAAGTACTTCGACCATTCCTCAACGCTAAAACAGATTTTCAATAAAAACACCGTCAGTGTTAGCTACAGTTGTACTAAAACATCGACTAGTATATATCGCAATACAATGAAGTTATTCTAAACAAAAACATTAGTAACCTACAAAAAAACCCACAACTAATGAATGTAACTGCCGTAAAAACAAACCCTGCTCATTAAGCGACATATATATGAACAAAGCGTTAGTTTATAAATCTTATATTATCTAATATGATGACGAGCTCAAGTATGGGTTCAACTGAAAACCATTGAAAATCACGCTTTTACCATCACCAAATTACATTGGGCAATATAGTAACATTACTGCCCTGTCTAATCTTTTATGGAAAATAAAAAAAGTCGAGAATAGAAACCCAACTATCACCTGGGACTATGTAACGAAAGCTAAACCCTTTAAAGGGAAAGGCGATAAATATGGCTTATGCCTTTCTGAGAAGTTAATGATCCTAAAAAAATATGAACAACCCAAATCTGTTACAAAAGTATGCGTGTTAATGAGAACCTGTTTACACAAAGTAAATTTCTACTAAAGCACCTTAACCGAGAATTATAGTGTCCCAGTTTCGGACGCCAGATATTGGTTTTGATATTATTATTATTATTATTATAATTATTATTATTATTATTATTATTATTATTATTATTATTATTATTATTATTATATTCTTTGATATCTGGCGTTTACACATTTCTTTCCGGTTCCTGCCCAGGGACCTAAGGTGAGAAATTGCATCATGACACTTTCCACTGAAAAAAAAAAAATTATTCCATAGATAAAGCCCTTCGTAAAGTGTGGGCTGTACTTGTTAGAACAATCTTTTGTATCTCTTTGAAGCATGGACTTCCAGAAATCCCTTCAATTAGTTTACTTGAATCTTTTCCAACCAGTCAAAGGGCTCCAACTACAACAGGATTGTTGATATTCCCATGTGCCACATTTTTGAGTTTTCTATTTCAAGGTCCTTGTATTTTGACAGTTTTTCGAATATCTTCAAAGATACATTGCAGTCTGCAGGGACTGCCATATAAATAAGGTAACACTTATCTTGTTTGTGGTCTTTAATAACAATGTCTGGGCAGTTGGCTTTGATTGTTCTGTCAGTGTGTATTGTGTAGTCGCATAGAATTGTAACAGGTCCTATCTCCGTAACGGGGTCTAGGTGGTGTTCTTACCAGTTTCTTTCAGTTTCTTTCCCGTGGAATTTGGAAATTTTCCAGTGCAGGTATTGGCCCACTCTGTCATTCCGGGTTTTAGATTCAGTGGGTGCCCATATCGTGCAACCTGGTACAAGATGATCAATGGTTTCTGGATATTTGTCACAGAATCTGTATTTTGGGCTAACACAGTATTTTAGTATATGTACTTGATAATTTCTAGTTAACAAGAATTGATCCTGTGCAGCAATGATAAAACTTGCAGTTTCAGCTTTAAAACCTGCACTACGTAGCCACTGACGGGTGCGATGTTTGTCTACGTTAGCTTGTTCGGTACGGTAAGAGTATCGGCCGTGAAGCGGTTTATCTTGCCATTGTTTCTGTATCTGGTCGGTCGCATTTGTCTTTACATTCTTTTTTAAGTATTTTGCAGCTTCAGCTGGTGTACAGTGATGTATTTGCATTTCTGCGCCTATTTGAAATTCCATTTTGAATTTGTCGGCTTCCTTTACCACAGAGTAAAGACACTTACTTCTTGCAAGTTCCTTGACATATACCATCATCCAGTCTTCTGTATTTCCCAAGTATCTTTGGAGACCAATTGTTGTAATTTTGTAGGATAGTTCTAGTTGAACTATCTTCTGCCTCCTTCGGATCTGGGAACATACAGGCGATCAATATCAGCTTTGGGATGATGCATGCGGTAGCAAGTGAGGAGCTTTCTCGTTTAGGCGTCAATTCGCTTAATTTCAGCTATGGTCCAGTTAAGAACATTAAAGCTGTATTGCACCACAGGAACAGCCAATGTGTTTATAGCTGATATTCTGGTTTTTGAGTTTAGCTCGGTATTTAGTACCAGGCGTACACGCCTATAGTACTCCTTTCTTACTTTCTACTTCTTTTGGGGGTGCCGTATTCCATCTCCTTCACTAATTCCGAGGTACTTATAAGCTTCATCATGCTCCAATTCTCTAATCCTCGTGACAAATTCTAAATCTATTAAGGGTGCTTCTAAAATTCTACCTTTCTTCAATGTTACTTTAGCCCATTTATCTAATCCGAAGTTCATACATATGTCGTCACTGAAGTATTTTACAATATTCAGGAGGCCATTCAACTCATTGTCGTCTTTGCCAAAGAGTTTGTGTTCATCCATGTAGAGGAGGTGATTGAAGATTTTCTTATTTATTTTGTAGCCATAGCTACTGTTTTGTTCAGTTCATGCGTAAGGGGGATTAATGACAAACAAAACAGAAGGGGAGACAGCGAGTCTCCTTGAAAGATTCCACGTCGGATATTTAGGTCTAGTTTGGTGTTCCACATTCCCATGCTGTGCTTAAGGAAATTTAATACCACAGGGGAGACTTTTTACATTTCCAAAGTCTTATATATCCAAGAATGTGGAACACTGTCAAAGGCTTTACGATAATCAATCCACGCTGCACTGAGATTTCTACGTGTGCTCCTGCAATTTTCCAGGATCATTTTATTTATCAGTAATTGATCTTTGCAGCCATATGAACCCCTCCTGCATCCCTTCTGTTCCAGCGGAAGAATGCTGTTTGTTTCGAAAAAGGAGTAAACACGGTTCGTCAGGACAGACGTGATCAAGTTATACGTTGTGGGGAGACATGTTATCGGTCGATAATTTCCGGGTCATCTGTTTCATTTGTTTTTGGTATGAGGTATGTAATACCTTCAGTAATCCATTCCGGGATTTTATTGGGATTATTTACAAGCGTTGATAATGTTTTCGCAAGTATTTTATGGATAGGTGAAAGATGATAAAACCAGAAATTGGGAACCTTGTCATTTCCTGGGGATTTGCATTTTTGCGATTTCGTTAGAGCTTGCCTAACATCATCTGTGGATATATTTTGCCATTCTTGCAGAGGTGTATCCAACATTCGTTCTTCTTCACGTCGGATCCATTCTGCATTTGGGTTATATTCCTTTGGGCTGCTCCAAATATTTTCCCAAAATGTCTGTACATTATCAATCGATGGTGGCCTTTCGACATGTATAGGTTTTTTCCAATTTCACTGTAAAATTTCTTAAGGTCCGTTTGGAATATTTTATTTTGGCGATAGAACCTACAACATTTTTCGTATCGTCTTGTTTTCTGCCTTTAGCTGAAGTTTCTGCTTCAGCATTTCCGTGGTTGGTGGAATGTCAAGAAGTGATTTAATTTTGTGTTTCCTCTTGATCTTTGTGCACTTGCGCGTGGAAATATTAGGGTTTCTGGTGAGCTCATCTAATATAGAAAGCTCACATCTGATTTCTTTTATTTCTCGTAACAGTTTTGCTTTCAAAGCTGGCTCTCAATGTCTGTTAACTTTATTTAATGTCTTGATCACAAGCTTCAGAGTCGCTGCTAAAGCTGTTGCGTATATGACGTTGTTAACTTCCGTGATGTTTCCCGCTGGTTTATCTGTTAACAGTGTTTCCAGAGCAGCGTTGTATATTTTCACAATGTGCTTGTTGGAATTCGTCATATGGATTTTGGGTAGCTGGTCTCTTTCTGACAACTGTATGAAAGTTACTTTGCTGAGTACTTGGATTACGTGGTTTTTCGCTTCGGTGATTTCCGTTTTATGTTTTTCAAGGAATTCTAACATAATGTACCTGGAGTCATATTCAGCAACATTGTCTGGAGAACGTCAGGTTGTGTTTAAGATAGAGTTTTTGATTTTATTTCCTGGGAGGTTATTTCGTATTTCATTTGTTTTAGTTTTTACCTCAACCTTTGTCACATTACTTATTCCTACATTCATCTCATTACAGCTTGAGTGATGTGTCATAGTATTTTGTCTTATATCTAATTTTATCCTATCTATTTCTGTCTTTGAGACTCTGTTGTTTCGCATAATGTCACTACGGACATTAGAAAGCATGTTTTGATTAAGGTTAGGTCTTATATCATTTCCCACCATACTTCTCCATATTTGGTATGTTTGATTGGTGGTGTTCTTTGCTAGGTTTTTGAGTGCAGTGAAGGAAGATGTCATAACTTGTCGATACTCTTCGCGGGTCCATTTCGTTCGTTTTCTTTTTATTAGTCGATTTGGTATTGAGTCACTTGGTCCAATGTTGGCAATAATCTGGTTTTGGTGACCTAGTGTCTCTTCGTTGTTGACCCGGGTAACGACCGATCCTGTATGAAATTTTATTCGTATTCATTGAAATTGTTAGAGATTTGCGTTTTAATCTAGACCGAGAAAGGGTCATTTTTTTTTTTTTTTTTTGCTGGATGTCGGAGTAAACAGTTCGAAATTAAATGTGTCGATATAATGCTATATATACATTTTAAATACTATTAATAAAATAAATAAAAAAAGAAATATAAGATTATTAGAATAATTATTGTTATAAATGTTGTTATATATGTGTATGTGTATATATATATATATATATATATATATATATATATATATATATATATATATTATCATAAGTATAAAATAAAATTTTATTATTATTTTATTATTATTATTGCTGCTGTTATTATTCTTGTTGTCGCTTAAAAAAAATTAACGATAAAAATAGACAAATTTACTAGAAATAAAAACGAAACAAAATAACGTTATAACTGGAACGTATTTACAAGAAAATTGAAATTACGTTACTTAGCAAATAAATATTATTATTATTATCATTATTGGTCTCATAATTATCTTTATGACTTTTATTATACTATCTTTATTAACTATATTATCTTTATTAATATTATATTTCTTAGCGTTATTTATTATATTATTAATTTTATTTTCATTTTATCACGACAACTTTTATTAATTTAATTCTAATTTTAAGCCAAAAAGACTAACCCCCCTTTGCCCTTAAACGTATTTTTATAACTGCATCCGTTTTTAACGAAAATTTAAAAATTAACATTAGAAAATTAAAGTTAGAATTTCTGATTTTTATTTTCAATCTCAAATGTAAGTTTGTGCCTAAATTCAAATTCAAGATTAGATTATAGTGCAATTAAATATTTAACAACAGTAATAATTCACCCAAACAACAACATATCTCACGAGACCAAAGAATATGGACCAAACAGTGTTAATCGAACGGTGTAAACTCAAAATAGTACTTATATATATATATATATATATATATATATATATATATGTGTGTGTGTGTGTGTGTGTGTGTGTGTGTGTGTGTGTGTGTGTGTGTGTGCGTGCGCGCGCGCGCGTGTGCGTGCGTGTGTGTGTGTGTCTAAAGAT
Source organism: Acanthosepion esculentum (assembly GCA_964036315.1). Taxonomy (NCBI): domain Eukaryota; kingdom Metazoa; phylum Mollusca; class Cephalopoda; order Sepiida; family Sepiidae; genus Acanthosepion; species Acanthosepion esculentum. Next base: position 121,342,503 of record OZ038490.1, read on the forward strand.
CAATCTTTCTTCTGCCCGGCTTCATATATATAAGTAATGTACAAATTAAAATATAGATTTTTAAATATAAAATCAATGTACATTGAATATTCCAGAAAGGAAAAACTGACTTTAACCAATAATACTAATTCTGGGATATTTTCTTCGTTATTATTACAATTATATACGTTGTCACATTTTTTTTCTCATCTGCTGACCAACATTTTCTTGGTATCATAATTATTTCTCAAAATATTCCTATTAAAAGGAGTGCCTTTCTTTTGTTCCGTATCTGCTTTTGTGAAACGTAAAATCTTCTTACAATGGCAGAAAGCGTGAATGATATTTTTGGATGAAAAACGTTGACATTTAAAGCTGCTTTCTAATGGGAGAGAAATCTGAATACGAGATGAAAATGCTTAGCATTATCACTGTCACCAATACGAAAAAAAATAACAAACCTATATCATTTCGGAATATTTCAGAAAACATTAAAATTATCAGACTTTTCAGTTGACCTCCACAAATTTGGCTAACAATTATATGTTGCCAATATTTCAAATAAAAAAGTCGGTTTTATTGAAAATTAGCAATCGGGATAGACAGGCCTCAACGTGGATTTATACATTGTGTATAAATATTTAACCTACATTCCACTGCTATCTGCTATTGTAAGGGTGTATGCGTTTGTGTGTGTAGTTAGGTAAATCTATATATTTGTTCATGTTCGTACAATATAAAATAGTGCACAATGTGTGACTACTGATGATAATGAAACAGTACTCGGTGTAAAATGACAGAGCAAAAATGTATACTAAAAAATATACAATTGTTTCTTAGTGTTTGGCACCATTCTGAGTGTACGTGACAATCGTCAGGTATAAATTGAAAACTGTAGTTCAGGTTTAGTCAGATCCTTTATCGTAAAAATAAAAATTTTCAATTATTTTCCGTTTAGAGGTTCTAGACTTTCACACGTGTAGTTGATTCAGCAACGATAATGTTTGTAACTGAATGAAGAAGAGACTTGAAGCAAAAGTTCTACAGAAAGATGCTGAAGATAGACCGAATATGTGAGCAACGACGAGGTTTGGGAGAGAATGGAAACAAAAAGGAAACTCATATTTACACCAGGAAAAAACAGCTAAAATGTCTGTGGCGGTTAATGAGGACGGAAGGTTTGGAAAATCTGATCTTCAGGGGATAAATTATGTTAAAGAGAGACAAAGAAAAGCCGGGCGTACCATACTTGATGGTTTTGAGTAAATGGATGGTAGAACAGGGTTTGGAAGTCATAACGAAAAGACAAAGCTTATTAAGAGCTAAAAGGGACAGGAAGATGTGAATGACCATGATCCCCTACGTCTCATAAAAGAAAAAGGCAAATCTCCACTAAAAGTCCAAAATATCGCCATAGCCATTAACTAGGCATCTATATTAACGACAGTCTCCAATGGATTAGAGATATAAAAAAAATCAAAAAACGCGGAACTAGATTTCAAATTCATGTCCTTTTGATGACCCTTGTATATAGCATGTTTTTCATTTTCCCTGTCTACTGTCTAATTGTTGAGAAGATTGATAGTGTCTTCTCTGATTCTCCCTCAGCTAGCATTCATATTTGTGACGACTTTTATATTCACCGCCATCATTGTTAAAACGACTTAATCAAAACCGATTAAACATCTATATAAAATGCATTGCTGGAAGAACGGTCGGTTCCATGTACCACTCCAATAAGGGGCTGAAATCTACTGCTATGCATTGACGCTACAATAGCCAGATCAGACCAAAAATGGGGTACTGCTGTCCTAAATTAATAGAACTACTTTGTTTTCTAACTTTCCTTTCTTGATAAATTTCAAAATGTTTTACGCGACCTCCAAGGATGCTTTCTCGATAGTAACAATTCTCTGGTTAGCCGTTATCCTTCAACCATATCCTCATAATTTGCCCTTCTTACCTCCTCCTGTTACGATCATGTAACAAACTCATTCCTCATCAATCTACCTTGAGTGGCTCTTGGGTTTTCTATCGTGAGATTATTTTGCAAGAAATATATATTTGTATCTATCTCTCTCACTTTCTCTATATCTATCTACACACACACGCACGCACGCACGCACGCACGCACGCACGCACACACACACACACACACACACACACACACACACACATGCTGATAATTTACTCTTTATTTCCTTTTGTATACTCCGGCTTTCATCTGATGTTTTTCAGCATGACTGAGCACACAATAAATAACTACTCCGTTTGTAAAACTGGGATAAACGAAAACAACTTCCAACTGAAAAACTATTTAACCTCAGCCGCAAAAAGAGAAACATTAAACAATTTCTAATTAATCTTAGGGAAACTTTAAAAATACGTCAGAACAGTTTAAAAACAACAATAAAACATCATCTACAATGGAAGTCTTATTGAGTTACGAGAAAAACGCTCGATATATTTTGGCGCCAAATCTTCCAACTTTCACCAATTACTACCGTTCCTACATTGTAAGCAGTAACCACTTGAAAATGGCTTCTTTTTAGATATAATCTTAACATTTCACTAATTTACTTTCCCTTGTGGCATGATTCCAAGTTGTCTGATGTAATTTGTTTTTTTCTTAAGCTGCCAGGGTACGGAATCCATGTGTGTGCAGATCATTAACTCTCTCAAATAATTTGAAATTTGCATGATATTTTATCTCGTTCTTGCTGTTCTTCTGTTGCCGTTTTTGTTGTACTGTTGTTGTTGTTTTGTTTTTGTTTTTCTATTGTCGTTGTTGTTGTCATTGTCCTTCTTCTTCTTCTTCATTTCTTCTTCTTCTTCTTCTTCTTCTTCTTCTTCTTCTTCTTCTTCTTCTTCTTCTTCTTTCTCGTATTGTTTATTTTCAAAATGAAAAGGAAATACAGAAATCAAACGGCAAAGAAAAATAATAAGTACAAATATCAACGCATTTCCTAAAATCATTTTAATAATATTTTTCCAAAATACATATTATTTTCATATTAAGCAGGAATAATTCTTAGAAAATATAAATTAATTTAAATTTTGTTTTTATTTGTTTTGTTGGCATTTCGTTGTTTATTTGTAACAACTTCGAAAACGTTGGGTTCCTGTTTTATTAAAATAAATTTGAAATGAAGATTCAACATGATTGAAAACAATCGACATGGAAAATTCAAAGATAAAAGCGAGAAAACACTAACAAAATATTTCATAAAATGAGAAAATTATTTCGGTTTAAATTTTTTGAGTAAAAGGTCAGGATATAAAATGGAGGTGAGAAAAGAAAAACTGAGCTTCGCAACGCAATAATAAGCATTTTGTCTTTAATAACCTGAAGTTGGACGGTAAAAGACTGGTGTAATATTTTTATCATTTTTTATTTATTTCGGCTTATTTCCCGATATTATTCCCAAATGTCAGCCAATGTCTTTAATACTTTAATGTTTTTAATCAAAGATCGTATTGTTTTTAGCATTCAAATTATTTTCTGGATATTTTTTTATTTATTTCCGCTTATATAATCTTCCGTATTCTCTACGTTTCGGAATTCTCATTCTGGTAGAAAGCGTTACCTTCTTTCTTATTTGTTTAATCTTTGATCGTAGTGACATAGTAACATTACTTTGACTTTATTTCAAATATAGTCAAAGTTAACGATCTTAATATGGAAGAAAATATTGAAAACAATTTTTTAAAAGATCTGATAGACTAATGCTGAGAGAGTGCAAAATAACGGATCCACTGTGAATGGAAAGCAGGAATGAACGATGTTGATCCGTTGATAATGGAGACTGGAAATCATACACACAATCAATTTATACATATCCGGATTAGTCAAAATACCACCGTACACTCACACACGAGAATACACGCACACATGCACACACACATATATATATATATATGTTTATAATTTTATTTTTATACATTATTTATATAGACACAAATATTTAAGTAAATGCTCTGTTTAGAATACACAGTATAATCACATTTGCATACAAATATATAAACAGAGCATTTACTTAAATATTAGTGTCTATATAAATAAAGTATAATAACGTATAACAATAAAATATATTAAACTAATTGTCGGAATTAGTACATTTCATTATATATATATATGTATATATATATATATATATATATATATATATATATATATATATATATATATATATATATATATATGTACATACATATATATATATACTTATTCACGGAATATACAGCACAAACTACTTGGCATTTTCTCTATATTTTCATATCTTATTCCATGTGAATTACTTAGGCATGACTATTGTTTAATATTAATTCTGATGTAGAGTTTATTCTGCTACACTCTTCACGTGCCTCTGTTACTATTTTAATTAAAAGATTTAATCGCGGTGTTTTCGAAAATATTGTCATGCTCAAATTCAAAATTACCATTGGAAACATTTATCCCACAACAAAAACAAACGATTACCATCGAATTTGTATGATTTTATAGTATCCAGTATATATATATATATATATATATATATATATATATATATATATATATATATATATATATATATATATATAACAGATAAAACATGTGTGGAGATATAATTACTTATTTTTTCTGAAAATTTAAAGAATCTCGTCCTGCCAACAACATGTAAATTTTTATCACATGACAATACTGGATGAAGAGGTTTAATATGTTAGTTCAATTCCATTCAGGAAATACTTCTTTGTTCTGCTTTCTTGTGTTTGAATTTAGTGGCCTCTCAAATATATATCGTTGTGAATAAAAGAATAAAAAATAATGATAAAACTAATTTAAACAACGTCAACCTCAAGTAATAATAATAAATATATATATATATATATATATATATATATATATATATATATATATATATATATACGAATGAAAGAGAATTCATTTCAAATTCAAATCAACATTTTATTGTTACATCCACAAAGGAGATGAAGTAATATAAAAAGTTGAAATTCTATTATTTGATTTGCTATAACCTGAAAACATTTCTTTTGAAAGCAGCTTTTCTCAGCTTTGATTTGAATGATTTTTAAATGGCCGACGGTGTTTGGAAACTTATCTACTAGTGTGAGGAAATACAACGACAAAGAAATTTTTGAAAAAACGCGGGAGCAATTTGTAATTAAATATATGTTAGCATGTAATCGGTTTCCCACATGGAACCTATTGGTCGATGCAGGATTTACTTAGAAAGACAACTGGTAACATTCACAATTGATTTATTTGAATGGGAAAAGCATTCCTCTTTTGAGCCGTCCTGTAAACGTGGGGGGCTTCGACTAGAATTGAGCGTAAAGATAGTGGCTGTTGTGTTCCCACATACATACACACACACGCACACACATACACACACACACGTGTATACACACACGAACACGCACACACACGTGTATACACACACGCTCACACACACATATATATTTATATGTTATCACTTTAAACAGTAATAATAATACTGGATACTCGTATTTATGCTGGGCTCTTGTCGTGGACAACACATGAGAGCTAAGGTAAATTAGGAGATGCACAAGTTCTGTGGACACACATGTGTCTCCCGATGCCTGCAGGTATTTTTCGTATTTATAGACAAGTGTTAGATCAATTTCCCCCGAGTGGTCGAATAATAATTACCACATTATTTACATCATTCGGACTATTGTCCTTATCTTCGTCGCCATATTTATTACAACGTTTCGGCCGTTGTACGCTCCGGCCTTCTTCAGCTGGTTGGAATGTTGAACTGGACCCTTTATTTTGCTCACTGTGATAGACTGTTCTAGTTCCACGTGCCATGTTTTAATGGATGTCAGTTATCAGTTATCGCCTGTTAATTCCCCTCTCCACATGGCACAGTGGATAAAGGCGTTGGTTAGATCCAATGACAGGACCAAAAGGGTGTGAGTTCAATACCCGGTTAAGGAAGTGGAGAACTTGGAGAGGGGAATTAACAGGAGATAATGGATAACTGACATCTATTAAACATGGCATGTGGAACTAGAACAGTCTACCCCAATGAGCGAAATAAAGAGTTCAGTTCGACATTCCAACCACCTAAAGAAGGCCTGAGCGTACAACAGCCGCAACGTTGTAATATATATGGCGACAAAGATGAGGACAATAGTCCTAATAATGTAAATAATGTACATAATACCTCATCTCAGAAATATAGACAGATACCAATTGCCACATGTTTCTTCGAGTGGGCAGAAAGCCCTGCTTTACTGCGTGCGACAAAACCATAATATTTATGATGGAATAATGTGCTGTATGGAGGAGAGCTTTTGTAGATACTGAATGTGCTCATATAGGAGTATTACAATGCAGGGTTTATCAGTCTCAAGCCTTAATCGCCCGTGTGTCACAATTTAATTCCCTGACTTTCATTTTATTAACCATTCCGTCTTCTTCCATTTGTTTACGGTACATTAATTCATTTTCTGTTTCCTTTAGTTTCCCCAATTGTTTATTATTTTATTTATATATTTCTTTTATTTGTTACGTCTTTAGCCTTTGGTAGCGAAATTAAAATGTATATTACTTAAAGAAAGCAATACTAAGAAAACCAGAGCTATTGTTTTGAAGGCATTAACTGAAAATCCAGATCATACTGGTCTATATAGTTTGAGAATCTCGACATTAGGTTCATTTGCATCTACCGCGAGCTGGTCAAGGAAACAGACACAACTAATAGGAAACTACTTCTACCGGACGCGATACCTGAATCAAAATGAACTGTTGAAAGGACGCTTATAAGATAATTCCCCGCAATATTAAATTATGCAAACTCTTTGTATTACCTTCTTTTATTATATGCTTTTAAAGCATATATGTTTGCTGTGATTTTTATCTTTTGCATTAATAATCTAATCAAGCGGGCTAAATCCGAAAATTGTTTCCAAATTTGCTATTTTAAATACGTTTGTGAAATTTTGGACATAATTTTATGGCTTAATTGATTATGTAAGTTTGGTTGTATTGTATTGCTGATTGTCCTTTTGTGTTTTGTGTAACCTGTTTTCGGAGCTTTTTCGATTGAATATTTTGTGTATTTTGATTGGTTTCGCAATTTTTTGTCCATGAGATTGTTGAATATTTTATCTATAATTGTTCTTACTTTTAATTGAGTTAATTATTATGATGTTCTTATTTCCATCAAATTCGTTTTTTTTATCTGTTCATTGTGTATATGAATTCTGACGAAAAATCACTGTCTTTTATCAGCATTGTATAGTCGATTTTGTCTTTATTGAATTTTCTTTCATGTGATGACGTGTCAGGTAATCTGCTGCTAATAGAAAATATGAAATATCTAACTTTGTTTTGAGAATGGGTGGAGAAAGTATACATGTAATCCGTGAGGATCTTAATATTCTAACCGGTTTGAATCTATTCATCGAGGTTTAAATTTATATCTAAAAAGTTTTTCTTTTGAAAATGTTCTAAAATTGTTTTGAATTCCAAAAGGCAAATCCCGCCGCAACCCAATGAAGTATATACTTATGAGAAGGACCAAGTAAATATAATTAAACACAAAATTCCATAAAAAAACATGAAATTACAAATAGAAGTAAAAGAACTAAATAAAAATTCATAAAATATCTTCATCCTTGTTACAAAAACATAGAAACTCACGCCTGAAGGACAACATTGAAACCAAAGAAATCACATATAAGCCAACCTCGATTGTTTCATATTAAAATATTCTTTTGACAAGGAATGTATTTCTGAACACTGGTGAGATGCAGTAATAGCAGTTCTTTTCAAAGGCATTCCTTGTGGCAAAATTACTTGCAGTAACTACAGAGGTATTACCTTTTTGTCTGTAGTTAGGAAAGTTTGATGAAGGAAAATGTTAGGTCGACTGTTCCATAATATTGCAAATGATATCTTTCATGAAACTCAGCATACCATTCGACAGGGCCTGGTTTCGACGGATATGGTCTTTTCTGCAAGGCAATTACAAGGAAAGTGTGCGAAACAGAGAATACATTTGTATTGACTCTTTATCGATTTGACAAAGCCATTTTTATACCAATGATACCGGAATACAATGACCACGAGCCACAAACGTTAAAATGTAATTTATGTGGTTATGTAGGGAAGTTTAATGGTTAACCCTACACTTGAAGTGGTTAAGATTGTGGTGACCATGATCACATCCTGCTGCGAGTCTCTTCTATGTAGCACCATTTCTTGGAATGAAGGTGTCCAGGTGGAACTTATTTATTACTAATGGAATACCCGTATTGATACAGTAAATAGGATTTTTGTGGGAAATATTGAGAAAGTTTTCTAACCCAAAGGTTTTCATAATAGTATGAAAGCATGTTTAAATGTTAGTGGTAAGCTGTTTGAACTAACTGACATAAAGAAAGAAGTCCAGTAGCGAAAGTTTTCTACACTATTTGTTCTGTTTTTTTACATGACATTATGGATTATGATGGCGTATACATATTTATATACTACTCTCACCTATGGAAATCTGTGCAATAACGGGAAAATTTAGACCAAGACCAGAATATCTGTTAACCTTATACGATACTTTGTAAGAAGATAGTTGAGATATTGTGGCTGATACTCAGAATTGTATTTGAACGGCTAATGAAGGCTTACACACGTCTTGAAACTAATATATTTTTTGAGTTTCTTATAATACTGTACTTAATATAAGAATTCAAGAAAATTGAAGTGATATATCATCCAGCACCATCTTTTGTCCTTTCCTCAATCCTCCCTATTCTTATTTTTCTCTTTCACTTTCATTCCCTGTAAGCCACTGCGCATTAGTGGCATCCCCACCTTGCTCGAGGTGAAACGATTAACAAAAACGGTCAGTGGGACAATATAGACTTACAAACTTTCTGTCATGTAGAGTTGCGTAAGAGTCGGAGTTATGTTGCTCGTATGTGCGACAACAGGTTTCCAAAGTAGCTCTTGTATGGAGAGAGCTTAATAACGAACAGAGATCAGAAGACTTAGAAGTCTATGCAAATGACAACACCACCTTGTACGAGAATAATTCACGATAGACAGATTTTTTGACAGCGAATAAACACCAAAAAGAAGTGTTCGAAAAAGCCTTGATGTGGGTGGACCATATAGGATCATATAATGCGCAGTTAGTAGTCGGTGCTCAGTAAAGTAACAAAATGAGGTTATTTGCGAAGTGATTGTACAAGACCACCGATCAACCTAATTTCTGCCAGATTTGGGCCATAAATTTTAATGTTCTTTTCCGCTTTAACTTTAGCTTAACAGTTACTTAACTGTTGTACTGAAAATCTAAAAGAAATCATTAATAAAAAACATAATAATAAAATCCTGGAAAAACACGCATGCCAAAACCGCATTAATAAAAATCCCAAACTAAAATTAGAAAAAAATAATGAAAAATTATGTCATTGGAGAAACCCTAAAGACTGCCCGTTGGCAAATAAATGCCTCACAAAATCTGTGGTATACCAATGCACTATCTCATCCATTGAGTGTCCTAACACTGATAGGATATACATTGGGTCAACGAAGAATGAATTTAAAATTAGATGGAGACAACACAAAAGCTCCTTCAATAATATTAGAAATAGAAATCAGACATCCCTATCCAAATATTTTTGGCATTTGAAAGAATTGTATAAAACACCAAAAGTAAAATGGAAAATAATATATAGAACAAGAACTTGTAAAACCTTGGATGACCCATGCTCTTTATGCCTACTTGAAAAACTACACATTATTAAGTTTATAAATAATGAAAATTTATTAAACCATAGACATGAGTTAACGGATTTTTGCCGATATCAAAAAAGTTTTGCATTAAATAAATAGCATAAAAAAATTATATTTCATAGTTTAATAAATGGCTTAACCCAATTATTAAATAGAAAAATCCTTTATGAAGTCGCCAAAAAAAAATTGTAGTTCAGTGCGACGCGTTTATATATGAAACAGCCATCTGGATAATAAATAAATAAATAGACAAAATAAAATAAAACAAAATTCTCTCGACACTTAACGACATAGCGTGGTACAAAAAGCTATCTTTCACTGTAACTGACCAGACGATGTGCGTACATGAATGCCATCATCCGCTTTGAAATGGACACCCCGACCTTACCTCGGCTTGACCTTTTCGAAGGTGACTGATATGTGGATAAGAATTAACTGTTAGACCACCTAACTAAAATGGCCGCAGCAGCCGTTTCCATAGTAATTAATTTTGCGAATGAACATGCTTATAAAGATGCGTACATTTCATGATTGGTTATTCCTAAATTTCGCTTGAGGATGAAACAGGGCTTGATACCCTAATTCAATTTAATTTTTATAATTATATTGAGGGGTTCGGCTCTCGTTTTTGAAACATGAAAAATCTTATGTAGCGAAGGAATCATATTTTTTAAAATAATTATAATATATATATATGTGTGTGTGTGTGTGTGTGTGTGTGTGTGTGTGTGTGTGTGTGTGTGTGTGTGTGTGTGTGCTGAGAAATGACAGAGGCGTATCCCAGAATTTGGATTTTGCAAATTTTTCTCCTCATTCTTTTATTTTATCTAATAATCTAATAAGATATGAAAATTATTATTATTATTATTATTATTATTATTATTATTATTATTATTATTATTACTAAGTAATTTATTTATTAATTGAAATTAGTATTTCTCTTTCAGAACTACAGAAAGATATAAATTAGTATTATTCAATATTAGAAACTATATGAAAATTCATACTGTACTGGGATAGCAGAATGTTATAAGAATACAATAAAAGTGTCTGCGCAGTTCTAGTGAGATTACGATGGGGATACCACAAAAACTGCGCGTTGTCTGTAACAGACCTTTTGCTTCTGAGTAATGTGGTTTAAGTTATGATGTGGACCCACTTCGCACAAAACCAAACTCTATCGAGGTGTACATCACAGGAGGGAGACCCAGCATTGGATGCCTGTGCATAAGTGTATCATTAGGACCTCCTCTCATTTGTCAAGCGAGCATGTGACTCAAAAGTAACCAGTAAAGAATTGCATGATTATATCATTCCCCACATGTGGCTTCCAAGTACGTCTGTTTTCAATCCACTGGTTTGCTGGGCGTCAGGAGTGATAGGAAACATTTACCGAAAAATACAAAGGACTCGCTGACGGCCGTTATTTTAAATATGATGAGTAACATGGATGACAACCATGTGCTGTGATGCTAAACGCAGTTTTCTTGGATAACCTTATCTATTTCACTAATTTAAACGCAGGGAATCTTTTGGAAATACTTTGATTTTTTCTAACAAGCACCATTGTTTTACTTTATGTTAGAATTTGTTCTCACTTACCTGCCATATTTGTGTATCAACCTACCCATCTACCTATCCTGATTTTTTTCTGCAAATATAAGATTGACTTGGCTCGCGCTGTGCGATTAAATATCTCGAAGGTATTTGACAAGATTTGGCATGTTGGTCTGCTTCACAAGTTGAAGGGCAATGGTATCTCTATAGATTAATCTCTATATTATCTTCAAAAGAGTCTTACAACGTAAAACATTTCCTGTCTTTAAATAACAAGGAAAAGGCTGATAAGCCGTAAAAACCTCAATCAATTTTATGTCCACAATATCTATACATATAAGCAGTTATTCTCTAATAAGAAAGACTCTTCCCGCTTAAATATAGCAACATTTAATTTATATAGTATATATAACAATATCTATATCTGTATATATTATTTAATGATACAAAAAAGAGAACACCTTGATACATTGGGTAAGATTAAATATCTGTACACATCCATGACAGCCTTGTGAATCATATATATATATATATATATGTATATATATATATATATATATATATATATATATATATATATATATATATATATATATATATATATGTTTGTGTGTGTGTGTGTGTGTAGTTTGAAGATATATATATATATATATATATATATATATATATATATATACATGCACATTTCATTAAAAACGACTGACAAGGTGCTTTTATTTAGATTTTTATATAATTTCTCGTGCGATCTATTAAAGTTTCATGGAGACCAACCGGACACTATTCGGAATATACTTGTCGACAACACTAATATAATAGCATCATCCACTTGCAAAAAAAGGCTAAAAATAATGGAAGCCTTACTCATAAAAAAAAACAAACCAACACTTAATAATATTAACTTTGAACATGGACATAATATGTTGACCGTGTTTTGAAACAAAATAAAAATGAATCACTTTATAAAACATACATATAACATATTTCTATTTCTAATTCTAACAAGTTGAAATATAATCCTTGAAAATGGCTAAATGTATAGCCGAAAGCGCTCGGATAAATAGAACATTCGGACAGTTTTTTATATAATCTATCCTCCGAAAAGAAAAACTTTATCAGATCGCACGAGAAATTATATAAAAAACTAAATAAAAGCACCTTGTCAGTCGTTTTTAATGAAATGTGCATGAAAGATGGATTGCTGCCTAAATACACATATATATATACACACACACACACACACATATATATATATATATATATAGATAGATAGATAGATAGATAGATATAAATATATATATATATATATATATATATATATATATATATATATATATATATATATATATATATATATATACGTACACACGCAAGCATGCACACACATATATATACGCATACTTTTCTGTTTATTTATTTTACTTCTAATTAATACATTCACATAATTTTCATATAATTAACTTCAAACAGATGTATAATTAATACCCATAGAAAGCCGAAAAAATGATTTAATAGAAATAAATCCCATTTATGCATTTTAATGGGGGGAAAAACGTATCCGTAGAATACAAATTTCAGATTTGAAACCTTTTGAATTGTTTTAATACTCTGGATTATTCAAGCGTAATATTCTAGAACGTACCAATAATGTTAACAGTAGTCATGTTTAACGTAAAAATCCAAAGAGAACATTCGGTAATTTCAAGCAAGAAGGTTATCATCATGGCACTTGGTAAGGAACTGACAAATTCGCAAAAAGAACTAATTGTTAAGTTCAAAGAAAGAAAGGAAAAGTTACAGGAAAATCTCAGACTTCCTGAATATTCCATTTACTACTATCAGTTCACTCAATTCTTGGAATAAAAATCTCAAAATTCGGGACAACCAAAGAAGAACAGGTGTTCCACAGAAGATTTTTGCAAGACCTTCGAGGAAATTAATGCGTCAAATTGAACAAAATTCAATGGTTACTCGTCAAGGTTTGCAGGATTATTTGCTTTCATCAGGAATCTGTGTTACTAAACGGAAAATAAGTAATTAAATTCATAGAGACAATCTAAAGTCATGTTCCCCTCATAAAACACCACTTCTATTGAAAGGACACCGAGATACCAGGTTGAAATTAATTCATTAACATAAGGATAAGGTAAAGTAGTATTTGGAAAGAGTATTATAGACAGAAGAAAGTAAAATTGAGTTATTAGGACGTAATTTTAGAAATCATGTATGGAAGAAAGATGGCGATGTCGTCAAACACAGTTTCGACAGTGAAATTTGGTGGTGGCAGCATCACGGTTGTGGCAAAATGTCAGTAATATATGGTAGAATACATGTCGCAGCATATCAAAATATTTTAGAAGCATATTTATTTATTTCCGTTAAAAATCATGAACTTACATCAACAAGATAAGGATCCTAAGCACACTGCAAAATCAACGAAGAAATGGCTTGTTTAAAATAATGTAAATATCCTGAAATGTCAGTCCCCAGATTTAAACCCAATTGAGAATCTGAGTTGTTATTTGAAAATCCAAACCCAACCGAGAGCTCCAACAATCATCCCGGATATGAAGATCGTATAAGAAGAAGAATTAAACAAAATACCAAATAAAATTTGCAAATCATTAATTGAGAACTACAAGAAGATGGTGGGTGCTGTAGAAATGAATAATGGCTGTTCTACAAAGTATTAAATGAAGGTTATGGATTCCTTTTTGTATTGTCCGAATATTTTTCACCCATTAAAATGGATAAATGGGATTTATTTATAATAAATCATTTTTTCTGTTTTCTATGCATATTTAGTTATTATGCATCCGTGTGCTTTTACTTATATGAACATTATGTTTATTCATTAATTGGAAATACAATAAATTATTAACTTGCATGTATACGAATATTTGCCCCTACTGTGCGTATATATATATATATATATATATATATATATATATATATATATATATATATATATATATATATATTTATAAAAATCTACCAAATAATTTACTAAACTGCTGTTCTCAAATTATGCCGCATTATTTCTATGAATCTTTTTTCATCTTTGAAGATTAATAGGAACATTTATAAAGCCTATGTTAATTCTTAACTTTTCTATGGCCATGAACCCTTTTTCCTTCATCACAAGTCATCAATATTCTACTTTTGACCGTGTAAATGTAACTACCAAAAATGTCTTGTTCTTTGAACGCCTGGTGCAACTTTGAAATCCACGATTCCAATTCGCGGTAAAGAACCTCAAAGACATTTTGTTTTATTTCTATTGCTAACATGCTTGCTCAATTTCCATTTACCCCTGTGGTTGGTTGAAACGTTTTTACATCGTCATGTTTTAGGATTATATTTTTTTTGCCTGCTGAGACAAGGTTGACAACTTTGCAATGGAATTTACAGTGGCATCTTCGATACTTTTGCTTCAAGTCGCCAAATCAATCATCGCTTTTTTAATCCCAGCGTGACGAGTTAAAAAAATATTATCTTGCTAAACCACGGTAAGCCATCTATTTGTACACGGCTTGTGTATATATATGCAAGTGCGCTCCTATGTGTACGTATGCGCCGGTATGTGTACCTGTGTGATCGGGCGTTTGTGTGTGCGTGTACACATGCAATAAAGTGTTTATTTTCGTTTGCTTCACTTTCAAATGTAGTTAACAATGCTGCAGTGACCATGTCTTGGTAAACTTAATTCAATGTCGACTGTATATATTTTAATCGATTTTACAGTGCTTTTAGTGGAAGCATCCCCCCCACATTCCACATGAATCCTTTTTTCCTGATTGATTTTGACTGATCGTTTTTTTTTCATTGCATTAGCCATTAATTTATTTACAAATGGTGTCGATGCACAAACAAATCGAATGGATCAACCGTTTTTGGCTTTAATGAAATGCAAATTCGATTTGATGGCATTTTTTAGCCTTTGAAGTTAATGTTTATTTACTTCTTAAAACTTTTTTATATTTTGGAATCCGCTTGAGAGGTTTTATTTCTTCAAAGAAAAATGTCCTCATGACTTTATCAGAATCTTCTTTAGTTGGAAGTAAAGACGAGAATAAAAAAGCGTTCCTTTCTTCTTCATTTGTTAATTCCAATTTGGATAGAAATAATAATGAAATATCGTTAACGTTTATCCTATTCTAAGATGCATTATGACTTATATGATAATATTAAATAGTATTATGATACGATTATGATGTGATAATATGATAATACTATTATTTTTATGATAATATCACGCATGAAAATTGGTTATAATTGTGCATTTTCTTTTTTTCATACAAGAGAAAGAGGTAAAGGAATAGAAGTAATTGTGTTGAATAAAGAAAAACGGAATGATTCTTCAGGTAAACGTTCGATATCGCTGTCAGGATATCTATAGACGTATCGCTAATTATATGTGTTAACAAGTTGCGTACTCTTTTGCTTGACGAAAAATAAAGAAAATATCTCCTTCGGTTCAGTACTTCATTGATATATCTGTTAGCGTTAAAAAATAAAATTCGGATTCATCAAAAATAATTATGCATTAGTGGACTGTATTTTTATAAGCAAATATATATAAATGTTACCAAATTTGAAGAGTTTCAGAAATAATGGTATTTCAGAGTATAATTTTAGTCTTTTCATATCTATCTATCTATCTATTTATATATATATATATATATATATATATATATATATATATATATATATATATATATATATATATATATACATATATTAGTGTGCGTGTGTATTTATATGAGGAGACATGACTAGATAACAAATGTATTTCAAAATGAAGACAGACGTAGAGGATTTATCGATGGTTGCCTGAAAGTTGTATGTCTGAAATGTTTGAGCATTTAATCTTATTAAGAAAGTGGAATAGAAAGAAACCATGGTGTATATATATATATATATATATATATATATATATATATATATATAGAGAGAGAGAGAGAGAGAGAGAGAGAGAGCGAGAGAGAGAAAGAGAGACAGACAGACAGACAGACAGACAGAGACAGAGACAGAGTGAGAGAAAAAGAGAGACATACTTAACATATATTTACTCGTGTGCACGGCTCTCCACGATAGAAGGAAAGAGTTAATAGAATACACCCTTTTCTGCGATAAAATAAAATGTATTATCAACGTCCTTCAGATTGAGTCTATAGACATATGTAAAATAATTATTTGTAATTTTCCTGTAATCTGGATAATAGTCCGGAAATATCGGGGAATCATATAAAGTTCGAACTCTCTATCAGCTTTTCAAAACATTGTTTCTTCATAATCGAACCACACCACAAATTTGATATATTACTAAGCAAGTGCTAAACTGGTATATGACCACAATATTGACTGACTGAAATGGTCTTTGAGATAAACAGATTCTTCCAATTTTACTCATGTCCGATTTGTTTTTAAACGTATATTTTATTAAATGTGGCCAACCAAATCTTTACAATTCTAAGGATAATACAAATATTTCGTAAAACGTCAGTGGACGGAGAAGGATTGTCCTGAATAACTAAGTTTCTTGTATTAAATTTAGTATAGTATATAATAAATTTTATTTTTTAGTGGGATCACTGGGGATATATTAGTGTTTATAAGACGTTTTAGAATTGTTTCCTTCTGTTTATAGTTACAATGCATTTGATTAAAATACAGTAATATATATTTAGGATTTTTTCATCTTGTTTATAGTTAAAATCTATTTGATTAGGTTATGGTACCTTCATATGTTTAGCGTTATTTGAGGATGCATCATGTTCTATTTGATTGATGTTAATATTTTTGATTGCACGTTTAATGTTTCATCAACGATGTAATTAGGAAAGTCATTATTACTGAGATTTGGTTTCATATCTTAATTCAGTAGACAAAATCTAGTTTGTTGAGAAATTTGCTTTCGCACGCTTTATTAAGTTTCGTGTAATAGGTTTTTGTAATAGGAAATTCATTTTATACATGAGAGTGCACTTGTTTACGTTAGTATTTTTTATATGGAAAAGTAGTAAATGTACTTTTGTTCGTATCTATTAATACATCAAGATACATATATATATATATATCCTAACTATATTCATATTTGGGATAAGAATGATCTTGAACAGAATTGCAGCATCTTCGACCAAGTCTTTTGAGAAAATGGAATCAAAATGAACCTTTCCAAAACGAAAAGTGAAATGGAATAAAAGCAATGATTGTACATACCCCGAATCCATCATGAAAAAAGCGAACAGGAGGCGGAATTAGCAAATGATGAACATTTGAAATATATCGGTGTATATATCCGTTAGAACAAATTTGTTATAGTAGATAATGGAATGAAACATAGAGTAAGCTGGGCTAGAGTTTCGTCCAACACCGCAAACAGTTCCACAACTAAAATATTAACCGGATTGCTCTAGAGATATTCTGAATTAGATCGTAACATTCATTCCCATGCCATGCATGGCAAAATATCCGTTCGGAAATCTATATAATGGCATAATATAGAAAATAATCAAGCCAAGCAGCAGCAAATATGATCTGAAGATTTCACTCGAACATGATATAGATAGTTGTCTCTCTCTCTGTTGAGCTCAGAGACCATTATTGATATTTACATGCGCTCAATATCTGATATGGAGAACGTTTGGCCATAAATATAACATGCATTAAAACTATATTTCTTTCCCATATATATAGGACCTTGAACAAGTTCTCGCTGTTTTCCAAGAGATGGTATTCCCTAAACTGCATGCGTGTAGTTTCAGATGGTAACGCATCTATAAGGAAGTACCATAAGCAAGCTTGAAATTCAGTGTATATCATTTCGCCGAAATGTAAAAAACTTTCTTTTTCATTGCGTTAAACATGTCGGATTTCATGCCAAAGAAAGTGTATTTGCGAGGAATGTTACTGCACTGCTTTATTCAAAAGAAATCTGCAGCTGAAGCACATAGAATTCTTGTTGAGACTTACTGTGACCATGCTCTGTCGATAAAGCCATGCAGATATTAGTGTCGACGCTTCAAAATTAATGATTTTGATGTTGAAGATAAAGAACGCTCTGGCGCTGAAAAAGATTGAAGACAAAGAAATGGAGGCAAGACTTCATGAAAACTCATGACAGGCGCAAGCTGAATTCGCAGAATCATTAGGAGTGGGTCACACAACAGTTTCGAAGAGTTTGAAAGCATTAGGAATATTTCAGAAGCAAGAGCGTTGGGTGCTGTACGACTTGAACCCGAGAGACATCGAACCGTGTTTTGTCATGTGTGAACAGCAGGAAATATTTATTGCATCGTATCGTAACCGGCGATGAAAAGTGGATACACTACGATAATCGTAGGATAAGACCGGCCATGCATAAACATCGGCGGGTAAGCCGATTATCCAAGGCAAGAAGATTCTGCTCTGCATTTGGTGGGAACAGCTGGGTGTAATTTATTATGAGCTGTTCAAACCGACCGAAGCCATCACTGGAGATCGCTATCGATTACAATTGATACGTTTGAACCGATCACTGAAGAAAAAAACAGCGGCTATACGAGCAGAGACACGACCAAGTCATTTTGCAACGGGACAATGCTAGGCCACATATTTCAAAACAATTGAGGACCTACTTGGACACACACTTATATGGGGATTCCTACCCCCACCCCCGCCTTATTGACATGGTTCTCACTAATTCTTGTAAATAAAACATTAATTTTCATGGAAAATCAGAGATAACTTATTCAAGGTCCTAATATATATATATATATATATATATATATATATATATATATATATATATATATATATATATATATATATGGAGAGAGAGAGATTGAGAGAGTGAGAGAGATAATTCTATAATACACACGGATATAAAGAGGAACATAAATA
Organism: Acanthosepion esculentum; assembly: GCA_964036315.1. Classification (NCBI taxonomy): domain Eukaryota; kingdom Metazoa; phylum Mollusca; class Cephalopoda; order Sepiida; family Sepiidae; genus Acanthosepion; species Acanthosepion esculentum. Next base: position 121,361,689 of record OZ038490.1, read on the forward strand.
ATTGTATAACAATGTGTGTATGCGTGCGTGCATAATGACGGAAAATGTAAGTCAAGCTTAAAAGCATTTTAACAAATGGAATATCTGAACGACGTCGTAAAAATTTTTAACAGTTACTATCTGACTGTGGGAAATCTATTCAATGAATTACATCATACGCCATCACGTAGAAACACATTTCATCTAAACATAAATAATTTAACACACAGGGAAGGGAAAAAAGCTATCATTGAAAATACATGATGTAAAACGTTGTTATGCAAAAGAAGATTTTCTGACTAAAGTTGGTATTAACTGAACGATGCATTAAATTCTTTTTATACTAAAACATTTTGAATCAATTCCTCTTGGACGTTGCAGATGATTATATTTAACATTTAAAAAAAATGTTAGCAATACCTTGTTCGTCAGCTTCACTTTTTATTCGGCAATGTAAATGAAATATAAAGTTTTTCCATTTGCATAAATTCAGAATTATGGTGAAGAAATAATCCATAGATCAGAAATAATATTTTATGATTTGTCAATAATAATAATAAAATAACAGAAATTAAGACAGAAAAAAATGGTGGACAAAATATTTTAAATTTCTAATATCAAAGTAGACTGGAAAGCAAGAAATCTGAAGAGGGTCCCACAAGCGAGAAGAACGAGAACAGAAAACTATAGAATAAAACGTATAGTTCGATTTATCCATTTCAAGTATATAATGATTAGACCTTAGCTCCCAACTAATTCATAGAAAAGGCATAGGTACGCTACATTACGATGTAGAAAGGTGACTGAATACTTAATGCCAGGTTAGAAACAATCACTTTGCAGATTCAATTTTAGATTTTATCAATAATCCTTACATACAGAGCAGAAGAACCATACACATTATATAGCATCAATATTCAATGCATAAGCGAATGATAGACTTATAAATATGGAAGAGAGATTATGGCGAAAGCAATTGTGTAGCACGACACAGTGAACCAACTTTCCAAGTAGCAGACCTAGTAGTTGATTAGTTATTATCTTCCTATTTCATGTCAGCTGACAACGTTAGTCTGAGAAGGCGTATCGTGTCAATCTCCTAGAGGATAGCATCAGCCATGCTGATGATTGACAAAAAAGTTCTAGCAGATCATATAAAGAGAGTTGTCTTGTTTTGGAGGTGTTATATTTGAAAAGACATTTCATGTCCCAGTTAACAGCATGTTGTAGATCATTTTTGAGATCACCTATCATTTTTTATATTTTCCCACCGCCGTAACGTAGCTTCAGTGTGCCTTTTCTCTATCTTCTATAGTTTTTGTTCTGATGAGCTTTTTCTTCTAGGATACATAGACTTTATGAATGATAGCGCAGTACTACATTGGCAACGCTGTCTTATTAGTATAGAGTTGAAATGGTTAGATGTCATCGTAAGTTATATAGTAACAGATTTTTCTCTCGCACTCCTCTCATGTGGAACTCTCTTACGGACTCTTGATTTCAACTCAGCTTTGAGCATCAAAACTTTAAATGCAGTCTCAATATTTATCTTTTGTCTACTTAATTTCTGTTATTTTATTTCTCTCTCTCTCTCTCCTTAATATATTTCTTCTCATATTCTCCCAATCTCAGTAAACCCTTGCAACTTAGTGGCTTAATTGCGTTGTTTGGGGAAAATGATTTTAAAACATGTATTGGTTAAATATAAAAGTGGAATGGGCTGTTTATCCATGGAGCGTCTCGGAGAAGGAATATTTTGACTCGATGTACCAAGGTAATTAGATAAGGCCTGCATAATACTAAAATACGATATGTTTAACAGACTATTAATAGTCCCTTCATTATCCACAAATGTGTTGCCGCCAACAGGCATTGGTCTCAGAAAAGGTGTTTCTACATTACACACACCAATTATTAATTGCAGGAATACAACCAACAATGGTTAACCTTGGATTTTTATTCTTAACACTCATAGCACACACTATGGATAGCCGTATATGAGATAATATTCACTAACACAATCGAATGGGTGATCTAACTTCACACTTCATTTTACTTCTACCATTTCAATAACCAGTATTCCATTAACTACTGCAACCATCGCATAAGATAACCAGCTCATAACAATTTGTCTTACACAAATCTAAAAGCAGCGCTTGACAAACACTCTACTGGCTTGCGTGTTTTTGTTATTCTATTTTGGGGAGGAGCATATAAAAACGTTATCGTGAAATTCAACATAGAACAGGTCAGAAAGGGATGGTCTGTGATGATCTAAATTGGTGAATTCCAACCGCCAACTCTAGTCAGTTATCAATTCGTGTGCAAGGCTTTTCCTCTGAAACAAACGCTTGTTTCAAGATACCCTTCTCTATTCTTAGTTGACATGCCTAAAAAATGTTTTCGGAAAATTTCATTTTAGTTTCACCACATCTCGTGGGATTAAACACAGCAAATATCTCACAAGCCAGTGCACATGCAAAGTTGATCCGAGTAAACCAAGTAACATATATACTCGCGTATGGGAGGGCACACCGAGGTGGCGTAATGTTTAGCAAGCTTGTCTCGCTAGAACAATTACGCCTGAGTAGTGAGTTCGATCCTTACTGGTTGCCCCAGTACTTCCAGCCACATCTAAGCTACGCTTGGAAAATCACTATACACACGGATGAGATGGTTCGTCTGTATTGGCATAAAACACAGAGAAATGCTGACCATGTAACTTAATACATCATATAATCTTACTTTCATGTTACAAATGCTATCAGGAAAAACGCCAGCAAATTATGCCTGAGGCGAAAAGAGAAATACTAAAGAGTAATCTCTACGATAGTAACTTAAAGCTATTCATACATAGGCTTCTTTCATTGTGAACTAAACATTCTTTACTGGTTTTTAGTGTAAGTCAAGAAGCGAGACTTTAAGCAAGATGACAAGTTGTTATCCACGGTATATGTTGGCAACCGAACGAGGAAGATAATTTGCATCGATTTTATAATAAGAGTCCTGAAGAATGAAGAAAGTCAGTTCTTAATGCAGCCTAAACTACAAAAATGAACGGAATTTCGGATAACTTATACATAAAAAATCCAAAAATGAATAAATTGATATGAACATTAGGGGAAACGGCAAACGAACTGAATCGGTTTTAATAATGGTTGAACGATGACTAAAAATGTATCCAAACAAATGTACCCTGTGGATCTTGAACATGATAGGTCTACTAGACGGACATCACAGTATCACAAAGAACTTTAATTAACAACAGCAATTTCGTCACCTGAAGATTTTCAACATCATCAGCAAATAAAATGTATTGCACAGTTAAATCCGAATTAATGACATAATCAAAATGTTGATTTTACTCACCACCTCATACAAAAGGTTAGAAAGGAAACTCCCATCAATCCTGGAATGAGCGATAACAGTACATTTGCAAAACTTATAATTCTGAAATTTTAAAGGGGGAAAAGTTTATAAATTTGAATCGACAGTAACAATTACCATATAAGGGACAAGAGATAGAAGAACAAACGGGAAATGGAAATGTCTATTAAAGATGTAAAAGTGAACAATACAATCAGCAATGTATCAGATTTGAACTGAAATACTGGAGCAATGCAAAGGGCTACATGTTGACCATACATTGACATCTTGACCATATATTGACATGTTGACCATATATTGACATCTTGACCATATACTGACATATTGGCTATATATGCTCAAATCAAAATGTTGCTTTTAAAATACACATTGAAAGTTCTAGAACAATGAGATTTGAATTGATCATTCAAACTAAGTCAGAAATTGGTATGAGTATATATGAAGAAAACATCAGATACTGTATTTTGTTGTTTCGGCAGACAATTGAATGGATGGTAAAGAAAAAGTAAGAAATAGATTAGTATCTTGACCTAATCAGAATGTTGAGCGAATTATGGGATATGAAGATAACAGTTTCCAAGTATCTGATTAAAGGAACAGATGAACGGGAAATTATGGTAAGACACGAATCCATTCCGACGAGTAGATTATTGGAAACAGCTTGGATCCTAATAGAATTGAAAGGTTTGACTGCCACGTAATCGCCGGCGTAATCAAGTCTTCTGCTATGAAAAGTTGAGTTTCGTGTCTATAATAAATGGTTCATTTGGATCTGTGCCGAAATCATTGAAGAAAGAATTAGAGTAATGTAAACAATGGTGCTACTTGGGCGTGGGAGGAAATTGAGAAAATGTTAGAAATCCGCCGAGGCTTGCTGGCACTCAACCTCCATCACTCGTGGGAACATGAAGCTGTATGAAATAGACTAATGGGATTTCAAAAGGCTAATTAAAATTGTATATAGCATGGGATAAATAGATATGCTAAAAGTACGATTTAATAAGGAAATGGAATTACCAGTTATAACAGAGATGATGGTAGCTGTGGTAAGTCGTAATGGTTCACAAGGGAAATCTGATAGTGATCTTGCAAATCACTTGCACGTGAAAGTAGTTCTTATATTTAATGGCACACTGGAATCGTTCCAAAGATATTTGGAGATATTACTGAGCGACAAGAAATGAGATCGATATTGAAAGGAAGACGAATTGCATCACTGTTAAAATTATCCAGAATACAGAGTAACCAGCTGAAGATTTGGATGGATATTCACTGTTGTCCTGTTCGCATTTTGGGAGAAAAAATAACGAGTTTATTTTAATAAATAGATTCGATCGAGGAAAGAAATGATCCGGAAAAATAATAAAAATATTTTGGCTAATCAAATTATGTTATTCATTTTATATGCACTGGTTTATACACATAATTTCCCTTTTTTAAGTGTGATTTTCCTTTTCATTTATATCTTCCTCTATAATTGCTTTGTTATAATGGAAAAAAAAACTCCTTCGAATTTTTATTCTCTTGTTAATGGTAATAATTTAGTATCTGTTAATATATGTTGTTAATTTTAAATGAAGTATATCAAATGATACATTTCCTTAAAAGAAAATAATATTTTTTAAAAATATTTTAATATATAATTAATTCGGAATTTTTTGGCTCATTAATATAAATATATAATTATATCTCCTAATTTTAAATTAATAGTAATTTGTTAATATATGATTAAATATATTTTTCACTAATTTTCTACTTCTATTTTAAAACTGGTCAGTCTACGTGTATCTATCTCTTCATACCATTGCCATATCTAGACATTACTACTCCCTCTCTACTTTCTTCCTTTCTCCCTATTCATAACTTGTCTTTTCATTATTTCGTTTAGTCTTTCTTCCTTTTTTCCGTTTGACTTTTCTTTGCTTCTGTCTGGCTTTAAAATTTGTTTTAACCCAATTTTTTTTTTCTTATTCACCTAATCGGTTTGAAAATCCTTACTAATTAATATTCTTATTAAGGTGAAATGATCACAACCACCATGAAGTGAATGTCAAAGCCAAAATTAAGATATTTGTAAAGATTTATGCAAAGGCATATTTACCATTTTTGCAGCCACATAATTACATCTTCCTCCGAGTACTTGACATCATTTTGGCTAATGAACTGAATTAAGTTCTTTTAAAAAGCTTCCAGAGGATGGAAGAGGATTGTAAGGTTCGAAATGAGTGCTAATCCTAATTTGCAAGGATTGGTGATTAGGCCACGTGTAATTGGAAATCTCTGTTAAATTGTGCCAATTTCTGACGTACGACCTGGCACTGACCTTATCGTATACTACACCCTTTGTCCATTCTACACTCTTTCATCGATTTTTACCTTTAATCATACCAATAATAATGGGACGATTGAAGGTAAAAATCGTATTTATAATATTGTATGTATAAAAACAGTATATTTCTGAAGTCAACTTCCGATTTTACGGAAGGGATTCGCAATCTCATTTCAGTCGCACGGAATTGGATGCAGATCGTCTTTTGGTGTGGTTAACATTAATGGATTCTTCACTACATTTTATTGTAATCTACCCATTTTACATTGTCTGATTGAATTCCCTCCATTAAAAATGTGTCATTCTATTTTAATTTGATAGGCGAGTCACAGTTAGAAATGCAGTCATTTAAAATTATTTCGTTAAATTCTGAGGCCCACAAACATCTTAACGATTCATGTTGTAAGTGTTTTCAGCTGCATTGCGATGTGCATTTGAAATATGTGGAGTATCCCTGCGTCTTCTGATTTGCGTAACCTAGATTATTTTGCATTAGCGTTTCAGATTGTTCATCATTAACAGTTGCAAGCTGTCAGAACATTTTCAATCTTCCACATCAACATTTATATATCGAAGGGATTCCGAACACTCGCCTCAGCTACTGGACCATACCCATAAAGGTCACATATCAATTTTTGCTGTTTGTAAACGAGCATCATAAGACGAAAATGAATCTCGTTTTCCGACAGTTTCTTTTTTAATGTAACAAATATGCATGATTTTAAATCCACACATAAGCTGATGTATCCCCTTCATTGAATGCGAGGTCAAAATTCACAAACTGAAAAACGCTACAGGCTTTCCTTCCAGAACAACACATATATATATGTGTGTGTGTGTGTGTGTGTGTGTGTGTGTGTTTCTATTTTCATCACACTGATGTTAGTGAAATTAGAAAATTATTCTTGCTGCATGATGAATTTATTTGATTTTTCAAGTGTAGATGAGATCGAATGGAATACGCAATATCGAATGACCACCTGTGTACTTTAAAACAGATGTTAGAATTTCACAGGACTTTCGGCTTGGAAGAATTCCTGAATACTGCTCTTTGGCATCGAAGTGCAAAAACAGAGACAAAACTTTCTCCGCAGGATTCAATGTCCCCTAAATGTTGTCGAATCGATCTTGTTAGTATTTCCCATTCGTTATTGCTTTCTCTTGGTCATTAGCGGGTGGTAAAGCCGACTCTGTCGATATAGTTGTCGGGTTTGACAATTAAGCAGAATTTTCAGGCTTATATTCAAATGCCTGATTCTTCGACGGGCCGGACTAAAGATCGTACGTACTAACTGAACTTCAAATAATCAATTGCAAATGAAACCGACTGATTGATACTTATTACCTGATTATAACCAATAAGTTTTATATCTATGGGAACTATATTTTATCTCTAATAAATAATTTGGAAATTTATTTCTCATCCTTCTTAGGATTTAGAATGGAGGAATTTATGCGAAAATGTTCTCGTCCCATGTGCTTTTTCAAAAAACTGATCAAAGACTTATTTTATGTAGCAGTTTCTTGGTAGACCTGCGCAGTTTTCAATACATTTCATTGCTTTTATAATTATAATAATTTAACTTCTATTAAACACGGCGAAGGAAATATACTGTTTAC
>OZ038490.1:121379003-121416503 GCA_964036315.1 Acanthosepion esculentum
TGATTCAATAGAAGGAAGAATTGCGTAAATTTATTTACTTATATAATCCTATTTCCTATATTTGATATTCTTTATATATATATGTATATATATAGAACACAGACCTATACAATATATATATATATATATATATATATATATATATATATATATATATATATATATATATATAATAGCTGGATATTAGAATTCGAGGATAGCCGACTACTAGAGCGGCTAGCCAATCCCTATTGCAGACACTTGCTCAGGTACATTTGTGTTTGCTCAACACCTACAGAGCTCACTATGCTGAGCAGAGCTTACTTACATTTTCTGGGAAAGAACGTGTTATCTAACATGATCAAAAATTTGGACAAGGCTATCATGCTCACGTCCTCGGACACACACACACACACACATATATATATATATATATATATATATATATATATATATATATATATATATATATATATATATATATCAAACATTATAATATTTATTAACCCCCAAAATAACACTTTCAAAGTAAATCAGAACGACTGGGTCTACTTCGTTCATTCCAAAGAAAGCCAGTGACACCTACTCTCATGACTTCCTTCTCTCTTTCCCTTTTTAGGTTTTTTTCTCTTCTCCCCCTTCTATATCAATATATAACTTCCGTTAAGTTAACCGATTAAATGTGTCAATGTCTGGACCTCCTCAAGTAATATTAAGTATGAAAGAATAGAAATATGAAATTACATATAACTCAATCATGTCTCTCCCCCACTCACTTCCTCACTTCGTGAATTTACATATGCTTAATACTGCCCGTCAAAAGTGTGTAAATTTCTTTTCATTTTTCGTTTCAACCATTATAAGTAATGTATGATGACCCGCAGTCGTTTAAAAGGGCTGTGGTGAAATAATTTATTACATGGAACCTTAAAGTGGTCTGTTTTTATTATATATATATATATATATATATATATATATATATATATATATATATATGTACACAGATTTCCACAAGTGAGGACCTCGACAAATGGGTTGAGCAGCATTTGCTTTGAAATGGAAGTCAGGGTTTTGCTTCAACTTTGTGCGATCACAATTTGAAAGTACTGTTTATGTTTAGTAAATGTAAAAATGCTTTTCTAAAGAGAACATAGAGCAGTTGCAACATCGATCAGAGTGACCTCCATCTATTCTATTCCAAATATTATTACGACTTTAAACCTTGTTAAATGCTGTCCATCATATTATACTTCCGGAAACACAGTCGTTATTACACTATTACTTATTTTGCCACATAGGCGACGTTCGACTGAATCAATTTTTTTCACATCGGGGATGACAATATCATTCAATATCCTCTCTTTTTTTGCCACTTCACCCTGATAAGGATATAAATTCACGTATTTATTTATTAATGATATATCGATGTAATTATCTGGTCAGCGAAACAAGTCTATAAACTTTTCTTCAGAATTCAGTGTTTCGACAGAATTATTCGTCTTTCGATTTCCGAAAATGTATTTACCACAATTTGAAATGCTGCAAACACTAAATCAACTGATCATCCACAATATCACTATCACGATAAAATAAAAGTAGGTACTGACAAAAAAAGGAAAACATCAATAAAGTTCATTAATAATATTCTAAAAGTGAATATTTATAAGCAAGTCCTAGCAACCATTTCTTGATTCACACAGCGAAGCCTGCCGAGAATTAATGGAAATTGATTCAAGCATCTGAGATGAAAATCCGAATGCGATCTGCACAAAACATGAACATATGCTCCCTGTACGCCGCATTCTCGAAGTTTTATTAGTTATTCTAAAATAGCAGAAACTGAACGAAAGAGACACTTGCAAAGACACTTAATCTGGTAAATGACGGAAAATACCGAGAAAGTCACCCTCTCCTGAATTGCAGTTTTTCTGCCTGTATATTCAGGATCGCACTGACATTTAAATGACTAACAAAACTCGTTTTGCTGATAGGCAGATTATCCTGGCAAACAGATAAAGAAACGACCCAGACGAGAATACCGCCCGTAGATTATCAGAAAAATGGCATGAGGTTTGCTTAGCAAAGTTTGCTAGCCAGTTTTACCATTACAAAGATAGCTACGATTTCGTTTCATTTTAATACAAATATACCCAGAACAAGAAATCACTTCATGACATATTTTAAATATATAACACGTAGCGCGTCCTTGACATAAAAAACATCTAATTTAAAATCCTGATTCTTACTAGTTTCAAAAACCTAATACATAACAAACATATTCACTTATCACGATATGTCGATATACGTAAATGATTCCTGTCTTTCTCATTATCCCTAAGTAGGAACGTTATCATGCATTAACGATGTTGCAGTGGTTTTTATGCATCCTATTTACTTCATGAGGCCAATGAACGAGTGCTTCAATTCTAAATTCCATTTCTCAACAAATCTAGCATATATTTCCTCCGGTACAGAAATGCTTTATAGATGAATAAGAAGTGTCGTTCTTTTTTCATATATAACCCTTTCAATTTATAAAGCTGAGTAACGTAATTGCATCTAAAAAATATCCAAGGTTTTACTTGGCAAAATGTTCAGTAAATCACCCGAGGATGTCTTTTTTGTGTGTTCTCTCTCATTGCCTATTTGGACACTGCAACAAAAGGTTCCGAGATTCTAAGAAATATATTAAAATTTTACACAACACAGATAATAATGTTTCTTATTTTTTTCTTTTAGAAAGAAATACTATTCTTTTAAACTTATATCACTTTTCTCAATATTTTATTGAAAGGTATTATTTATACTGGGAAATAAAAATGACAAAGCACTTATAAGCCTTGATTGCTGTCAAGCTGATAAACATAAAAATACTTTCCAATCAGTAACAAGAACTTAAAAACTTATTTGGATATTTAAATTAATCCAATCTTCATGATTTTAAATTATCAGATATCAAAATGCCTTCATGTGTGCTTAAAACATTGGTGGCCGAAGATAAAGAAAGCCATCATTACATCTCAAGCAAAGGAACATAATTCGGTGATATGTTTAGTAAATTAGTAATGATTAAATAAATATACCAGGTAAGTAATAAACTGCTACTGCAAAAGTATTCAAAAGGCGATTCAAAATATCTCATTAGTTGTTCCGAGTGTTCGTTTTGTAAATTATAATCACGAACTTAAGAAGGTTTGGTTGAACTGTTGAATGTGTCTCTATAGTTTCTTCTTCGCTTGCAGAGATATCCAACAGATTTGAATGAATTCTATATTAACAAATGAAACTGGAATCTGAACAGCTATTGAATTTAACACTAGTTCAGTTGATGTATATTTCAAAGTATTTGGGATGTTGTTAAACTTATCAATCAAACAGGATCTTCCCGTAATTAATGACTTTTGTCTATTATTCAATGTTACATAAAATAAAACTCAAAAAGAAGTCTATTGGACAAAGGAAATAAAACAAAGAAACTGGCCAAATCGAAAACTAAATTTTAAAATAATCATGAATGAATGTATTAAAATAATTCAATTGTTAGAATCTAAAAATCAAAAGTGGAAAACAGTCAATAACAAACTAAACGAACCCGTTTAACATCATTATTCATTAAGCACTTTGTTGTTCATTATAATGCAATAACAGACTCTTATTCTTATATCTTCAGTCTTATTTTTATTCTCACTGGCAATCTTCTTCTAGTTAATTCTATAAAGGTATTTTTGCTTTTTATTTTTAACTTTTCGGTTAGAAAAGGAACGATTGATTTAAAAAGTCATAATTTAAACTCAGGCAGTCACTTATGTGCCATGCATGATACACGTGTAGGCAATCATGTATCTTTCAATAAATGACTGACGAGGCATATTTTTCCAGCAGTAGGTTGCCATTTCTTTCTGCAGTAGACCAGTTGCCATCTAAGGCTATAGGACATGGTCTATCCTGCTATTTGCCCATAGCTGGGGGGAACAAGTGGATTCATACCTTTCCCAAGGGTATTAGTACGTAAGTGAATGTAATGGATTCGACTGAAATTCGAACTCAGCTCTCCAATTCCTCAATCCACGCCGCTATCCAGATTTAAACGCGGAATATACTATTTGAATTGTTCGAAGTGTTGTCCTCATCTCCATTGTCATCTTCACGACGTTTCGCCCGTTCTACGCTCTGCCCTTCTTCAGGTTATAGCTGTTGAAATTTCGGCCCGAACCCTTTATTTCGTCGACCGGCGTAGATTGTTCTAGTTCCACATGCCATGCCTTTTCTGATTATTTCAGTTTCAGTTAATTCCCTTTAGTAAACCAACTCTACGAGAATTTTGTTTTTCATCTCTGCTGTGGCCAGGTATTGAACTCACAACTTTTTGGGTGACGTCAATGGATTACTTCAGCCAATGCTTTTATCCACTGCTCCATGTCTCCCGAGTGTATAACGACCGAAACGTCGGGAATATGACAATAAAGATGAGGTCAACACTCTAAATAATATAAATAATCCAAATAATTAAAATACCTCATCTCAGAAAATTAGACAGATGTTAAAAGCTGATATATTAAAAACAAATGTTAATTTTTATTAATTATTAATATTTCATATTCTTTTGCACATTATACCTTCAAATATTCTACGCAATTAGCTGATCTTTTATATCTATAGAAAAATTATCCTTTTCTCCCTGTTAGTTGTTTATTTTCGTGTCGCCTTTATAGTTTGTAAAATCAAACTTTTCTCGGTGTCTTTTTCATCATCAAATAACGAGACTATCGTGTGATTTGCCAGCAAAATTATCCATAATTTGAGCTCTAAGGAACAAAGCAGATCGAAGTTTTTGCGAAATTCTATTTCGTCGGGGCAGGATCAATTCACTGCTGTGGGGCAGGGACGAGTGATCACAAGAAGTGAAGTCCGGCAATTTGGGCAGGGGTGGGGCAGGATTTGGAAGCCAGAGGATAATAGAAGGTTGTCAGAGTTAGCGAACAATGGCATTCACTCGGGAAGTGAGTGTTTGGGTGCAAGGGAGCCGTGAATATTTTGGCAAACTGAAGATGGGTGGGGATCATGCCTTTTATGCAAGACGGAATGTATTGATTCAGATCCGGCCAACTGGTCGAAATGCCCGGCGGCCGAAGTCTGCAACAAGAAATTCAGAGCATTTCAAGCGTGCTTCTGCCAAAATGCCTGAAACACCGCCATATTACTTTCAAATTCTTCTATGTTCACTCCCAATTTCTTGTGCACTTCTCTCTTAATTTTTCCTCTTTTTTTTTCTTTTTACCATTTGTCGTTTTCTTTTACATTCTTCCTGTACGTGTTCACTTTATCTTCTTTGTCCTTTTCTTCTTCTCTCTGTGTAGGATTTATTTCAATTTTTCTCTACCCCCCTACCCTATTATTTCCCTTTATATGTTTTTCTTTCTTATTCCTCCCTTTTAAACATTACATTCATTTTCCTTTCATATTTTCTTCCTCATCTTTTGATCCCCATGCATCAATTTCTTTGCGGCTTCCTTTTTCTCCTGGCTGCTTTCAGTGAACTTCCTGCCGATCTTGTTTCTCCAATTTCCACGTCTTCCATACTTGTTTTAGCTATGCTTACTGACTTTGGACGACAATGAAGATCTTTGATTCATTTTGCCCAAGCAAAAAAAGATGGCACAATCTTCGCAACATTTGTTGATGCTTTATAGAATATTAATAATAGAAAATGTTCAAAATGTATGAGAGCAATCTAAAAACTGATAAATAATTAAGAATTATGGCATATTGTTTCTTTCAGACAAAATTAACCTGAGAAGAAAAGTTCATCTCGAAAGATTTTCAAGGAGATTAATACAACCAAAGAAAAGAACTTCTGCTTATTGAACTCTCACCATGTTTAATTCATTGTGTCGACTGCGTATTGATCCAATTCTTATGTTCTGTGAATATGGCAAGTTAAAAGTGCCTGCAGGTGAGTTGGATAAAATTCCGAACACATCAAAATCCAAGAGAAGATTAACTTAAAAAAAAGCCACTAATTTTACATGCGGCATTTTTTAAAGAACGACAAGTCTATTCCTTCTCTGTCTTTCAAAACATGTGCTAAGATACATTTGATATGCAGTATATTTATTTATTAAATTATTTAGGTTTGACTTGTTTAAGTTTATAATATTTTGGAAGTAGCGTGAAGAAATTCAATGTTATGAGCTTTGCAAAACGAAATGTATATTGATTCTGATATTTAGTCAAGTCACATTATCGTCATTGCATAAGAAATAAGATATTTAAATCAAGAAAAGATATTTGGTTCCCTCATATATATATATATATATATATATATATATATATATATATATATATATATATATATATATATATATATATATATATAATGGATGGCTATTAGGCAGACGTGTGAGACTATTGCTGACAAGTAATGACTCTGTTGATCTTATAGATTTGTACAGCTTGCACATCTCCACAAGGATTGACAACAAGAATTTTAAGAGTCAAAGAGAGAAGACGGTCCATCATATCAGAGTTATAACTGGGGCAGGTGTTACGGCAGTGTTCTCTTTACTCCTAGACTAGTTTCCAACCAAGATTGGAGAACACAGTCTGCCATACTATTTAACCCATGTCTGTGGGAAGAAGAGATCAGATGTCTTTATAACGTTTCCAAAGGTATTTGTAGCCAAATGCATATAAGTGACCGAAATTGGGACTCGGCTCTCCCTCTTTTTCTCTCTCTCTCACACACATATACACGCGCACTCATGCGCACGGATACACACACGCTCATACATATGTATATGTATTTAAGGAATTATGTGATAACACATGATTCAAACATTTTCTGTTTTGTTAAGTGAGACAGAACGGAATAAATAACTAAAGGAGATTGACAAAATGAATTCTTAAAATCTTGACAAATTTAAAATATTTCATACAAGCCTTTGCAATATCACCAGTTTAAAGTTTGAAACAAACTTCGGTTCATGTGTTTTGCAATTGAATCAAAATATAGCGTAGCAAATCGTTATATTTTGTCAATATTTCAATAGTGTCTTCGAAATAACTAAAAACGAAAACGATTACAAATCGTGTGATCGGTTTACATTATAAGAATTAAATCAACTGTTAAATTTGTTTAAATCTGTAAAGTCATATTTGACAAAATATCAAGTGGCGAAATATCAGATCTTTTGATTGCCTCACATTTCAACACATTTTCGTGCTTATAGGTTTAGGGCATGTGTAATTATATTTGAGTTGAAGTTTATATGCATGTACGTTGAAATTTCCCGCTGTAATGGGTTGTATAATATTAATTTCTTTGTTTTATAGTTGTCACATTTGAGCTGCTGAGGTTACATTTTTATGGTTTATCTCTGCGTTAATCAGGCTTTTAAACGTCTGTATTCTCAAGTGAGCCAAGTTGACAGAATGAAAAAACTGCGCAATGCACCGGTGGACACTAATCTCTGTATTTAGCGTTTAGGACTTTCTTTAAAAAATATTGAACAAATTTATTTTGGTGATCCTGTGAGTATTCATAAAATATGTGTTGGCATCCATTGTAAAGCAAGAATCATGGCACACTTTGGGGTAATGTTCTCTTCCCAGCAGAACGGTGATTTTGCTTTAATAGAAACAGTGTCAGTCAGGTTAAACGAAGGATTTCAAAAGTGTAAAATTAATGAGTACAATAGTGCTGCGCTGAAGCCACTGGTAATAATAATAATAATAATAATAATAATAATAATAATAATAGTAATAATAATAATAATAATAATAATAATAATAATAATAATAATAATAATAATAAATAAACTAAAAGAAACTGGTACGAACACCACCCTGACCCGGTTACGGAGATAGGACCTGTTACAATTCTATGGGACTACACAATACACACTGACAGAACAATCAAAGCCAACTGCCCAGACATTGTTATTAACGACCACAAACAAAATAAGTGCCACGTTATTGATATGGCAGTCCGTGCAGTCTGCAATGTATCTTTGAAGATATTCGAAAATCTGTCAAAATACAAGGACCTTGAAATGGAAATCTCAAAAATGTGGCACATGGGAACATCAACAATCCCTGTTGTAGTTGGAGCCCTTGGACTGGTTGGAAAAGATTCCAGTAGACTAATTGAAGGGATCTCTGGAGGTCCATGCCTCAAAGAGATACAAATAATTGTTCTGACAAGTACAGCCCAGACTTTACGAAGGGCTTTATCTATGTAATTATTATTATTATTATTATTATTATTATTATTATTATTATTATTATTATTATTATTATTATTTTGCAGTGGAAAGTGTCATGATCCCATTTCTAACATTAGGTCCCTGGGCGGGATCCGGAAAGAAATGTGTAAACGCCAGATATCAAAGAAAATAATAATAATAATAATAATAATAATAATAATAATAATAATAATAATAATGAGCTATCAAAAATGAATATACCCACATACATAAGAAGTTACTGACATATGTGCACTGAAGCTTAAAAACACAAGGAACATAAAAATCGAGATCACTGAAAGATTATATGAGCACCCAAAGTAACGATGTAACTATCCTCTAGGACATGCCAATTCAAACTGACAGGGAAATAACAGACAACAAACCTGAATTATCATAAAAGTCAAGAAATTCAGGAAATGTATGCTTATTGACATAGCAGTACCATCGGAGAGTAACACCTCAACGAAAAGTATCGAGAAATTGTCTAAATTTCACACATTCTCGTAAATAACCAGAGATTGAGATTAGCAAGATGTGGAGATGAAAACTGAGGCCTTTAACAATAATAATCGGAGCTCTGGGCCTCGTGAAAAAAAGGAATGGACAATTTTACTAATAGTATCCCAGTCAACATCAACAAACAATTTTCTCTGAAGATAGCCTTACTAGGAACACACTCTAATGAAAATTGCTATCAGTTAAATGACAATTCTGTATAGCCTAAGGACTATAGTTTAGACCTGACTGTACAGTATACAAAGCAGGAAACATAACATAAAAAATAGTAGTAGTAATAATAATAATAACAATAATAATAATAACAATAATAATAATAATAATAATAATAATAATAATAGTAAAATAGTAAAATAGAAGGATCTTGAAATCGAAATTTCAAACATGGGGCACATGAGAACATCAAAAATTTCAGTTGCAGTTGGAGCCCTCAGATTGATTTGAAAAGACTCCAGTAGACTCATTGAAGTGATTCCTGGAAG
Source organism: Acanthosepion esculentum (assembly GCA_964036315.1). Lineage (NCBI taxonomy): Eukaryota > Metazoa > Mollusca > Cephalopoda > Sepiida > Sepiidae > Acanthosepion > Acanthosepion esculentum. The sequence goes on from OZ038490.1 coordinate 121,388,227, forward strand.
CCCATGACTTAAAGAAATACAAAACATTGTTCTCACGAGTACAGGCCACAATTACTAAGGACTATATCTATGCAAAATGTGGGTGATTTTTTTCCAAATTGCTCATTGGAGAATGTCATTATGTCATTTCTGACCTTGGATTTATGGTTGGAACCCGAAAAGAAATGAGTACACACCAGAAATCAAAGGGAATATAACAATACTACTACTACTACTACTACTACTACTACTACTACTACTACTAATAATAATAATAATAATAATAATAATAAAAACATATCTATTAAATCAGCTTTCAGAAAGATTTTCTGCATTTCAAATTATAAAAAGAGACCATGTTAATCATTGAGAGAATCAAGAATACAACTTGGAATTGTTGCTCTTTTGGTAAATTAGAGATCAAGATGATAAGCAAACAATAAATACTTTTTACTCATTAACTAACCAAACTTATGTAATACTAATATTACCAACAGATATACACTGTAACGAAAAAAAGATGCATTTATCAAAGAAGCTAAATGTCGACTAGAACAATACAATAAAGACACATGTCATTCTTGTAAAAAGGTATCCAAGACGATTTTTTTAAGGAAAACGTTGATGTAACGGATACCAGAATAGGAAAGCAATAATATATTCGGGAGTTAGAGATGACAATAAGACAGTGTATTTACAAACATGTCTCTTGCTCAGGGCATTTTTGTGCACTAGAACCAGGTAAAATTTACCAGTGGAATAGTCTCTAAATATGGTTGTATTGTGCTCTAGGGTTCTAAACAGTATCTTATTTCAACGATACATCTGAGCAAACCAAAACGAAGAATGACAGGCGAAATATTTTTAAGGAAAATAGAGAAGAAAATGAATATATATATATATATATATATATATATATATATATATATATATATATATATATATATATATATATATATATATGAAGAAATATAGTTTTAAGATGTGCTATATTTATGGGATAGAACTCTCAGGATCAGGGATAGATCGTATGTAAATATAAATATAAAAATGAATACTGAAGTCAACACTCAAAGGCGACAGACTGTTTCTTGCTTGACGCAATCGGCATGACGACTGCCTGTCACATGAAACAGCAAGCCGCCTCTGAGTGCTGACTTCCATGTCCACTTTTACATAATATATATATATATATATATATATATATATATATATATATATATATATATATATATATATATATATATATATAAGGGAACAGGTAATGTTCCAGTATTGAATAAATCAATATTACTTATTTTGAAAGAAACAAAAGAAAATTAAGTAAAACTCTTATAAAGTAGACCCAAATTGACTGCATTCATATTACATTTAATAGAAACATAATAATGACAAAACGTATCCGTTTACAATGTAATTGATACAAGAGTTATATGAAGACGATAAACAAGCACGCATGTCTATAGCGAAAACCATTTACGTAACATTAAACATATCTACCAAGAAACATATTACATGAATCGACATTTTTTATGTATCATTGTTAATCCTTAGATATACAGATTTTATGCGAATAAATGGTTAAATTCACTCAAATCCAGACGTAATTGTCTGCGTAATGGTGTCACTAGCAAGGGTTTATGTACATTCACTGATGGAATTATTACATGCAAATTTCACATGCAATATTTCCATCAATGAAATTTGCATAAATATGATGGATCTTTGCTTTGTCCTCCGACAAAACCTGAAGGAGATTTAACATGGTGCTATTTCTACAGAATGTCCTACCAACACAATCGCATAATGGAAGAGAAATATTGGATAGACAATCATTAAATCGTTGCATTCGTAGAGAAGGAATTTATGTAACTTTCCACACCCCCCTCTCTATGGTTATTTTGGCTATTCAAACTATATTACATTTTACAGCAAAACGCCTAAATATATCAATATTCTTTTAAAAATTGAAGCAGGTTCAATACCACGTGGAAAGTTCTTGCTCACACCTTCTAGAATTCTGTAATGTAGTGATGAAACCTCCTATCAAGTTTATATCGGGTTACAGAGAGAAATGTCGTCGCGTCTTTACCCGGGATATTAATTTGGGGTTAACTTAATTCGACATGGAATTGGTGTGTCATGTAACTGCGTTTTGTATACGTATGAATCCATACAATTTAACTTAATATTACACCTTTACGATTTTGTATTTTGAATCTCTCTCATCTCAAAAGTGAATATCTATGCACATTGTGTTTACTCGGAAATAAATTATCTCAAATATTTGTGTAAAGTTATGCACTTAACTGCAGAGAAAAAAAACTGCATTCATACAAAGAACATTTCTTTATTCACTTCTGGACTCCATCCAAATAATCTTGACCCTGTGGGTATGTGATTTTACAAGAGGTATCTTCTAGCGTTCGATTTTCACCTGAACATAATATAGACTTTTTTTCCGGTTCGCAGGGCAGGCGATTATATAACATCTTCACAGTCTGTTGCTATTTTTGTATAACCTTAATTTCAGCGGGTTTGACTTGTTGCTTTCTGTCAACACAGCGACTGACATAGGTTGAGGCCCAATTTTTCACATGATGTCTTCGAGTTCACTCAGTTATTCAGCCTTACGGGACTCCTAAATCTGTTGATGCTTTTATACGACACCAAGTAAGATGCTTACTTTGCTATCTGTTTGAATGAGCCCAGTAATTACTGAGGTCACTACATATCATCTCTTCTTATATCAGACTGTTATTAAATTCGATTCAGATATCTGACATTTACTGGTGTCAGTGATATTAGATAATAGTACTTGTGGTAAAACAAAAATCGAGGAGATAAATTCAATTAATTATTGGGTAATTTATTTATTTCTGAAAAGCGCGGCAATGCATTCTATTTCTCTCTAAAAGCTGGAATCACAGCTAATTTGAAATTAGCAGGTAATTTCAAACTTAAACTTTCGTTGTTAAGCGACACTGAGACGATGATTTTCTTTATTATATATATTTTCATAATTAGCTTTGATTGCAGTATTTTACGGCATATATCTGATTTTTTTTTCTAAAAGATTTTTATAGTAATTTTTTATTTGTTATTTTAAAAAAATCACTAAATTTGTATCAAAATGTTGACCTCGAACGGGTTATGTATTAACACGCTAAAAGCTCCATACAATGTTTTATAAATTTTTTTTTCTTTTAATCCTTTCATCACCAGCAAGGCGATAATGTCGTTAAGATAATGTGGATTACTGGGATTGAAAGAGAATGAGAAGACTGGCAGTGAGAAGTAAGGATCATAAAAATCAGGATTCAGGAAGACAGAAGCTGGCGATTAAAGATCTATTTACTTTTTTGAAAATGCAGGCAAGAAAGAAATTGGAAGTGAATATATATATAGAACAGAAGACTTGTAAGGAGAAGGGAGTTCTTCATCTGTAGGGAAAGTGTCGTCATGCTAGCATAAAGTGTCCGTCGGTGGACCACCACCTCCACAGCAAATGCTGTTAGAAAAATTCTACTCCTAAACACTGGCTGTAGTTATCTTTGTGTCCAACTGAATCTTTTCTCGACTTCATCCATTTTTTAATTAATTAGCGCGCGTTATATACATCAGATCGGGACCAATAAATTGTAGAATGTCATTGGAATGTGAAGGGTGTTGACAAAACGGCAATACATGAATATAATGCCATTCATTCACGGGTGTAATGGCCGAAACACTTCTGAAGCATTTGTCTTATAACAGCAGTTTCATTTAAATGGCCCCGATAAGAAATTATGATAAAAGAGAAGAAATGCTGAACAAAATGAAACTTGTTGAAATTGCTATAAAATCGATAACGGAAACCTGAAAAGAAAATTAAAAGAGCATGAATCAAAAATGTATTATAAGTGACATCGACTTATAGGTGAAAAATATTTATTGACACACACACACACACAGACACACACATATATATATATATATATATATATATATATATATATATATATATATATATATATATATTAAGTGAAGGATTAATCGACAAACTGACGCACATTAATTCGCAAATACACAAAGGAACATTTCGGAAATTTCGAGTCCTCTTGTTTGTTTTGTCTCTTGGATTGTTTGAGTATCCTAGATTTCTTTTCCTATCATTCAAATATGTTTAACAACATTTGCCGATCATTTCATTATTTTATGATTTTCTTATTAATTGTAAAATATGTAACGTAACATTTTATAAACGACGACGTATTTTCAAATTTGTAACAAATTCTTGCTGTGTAAGCTAAGAAGCATACAGGAATGTTTTGCTTAATTTATCTTGCCCTCTCCGAGGATAAAAGAAACTCCATTTCTTGTTCCAGTCTAGTGAATAAAAGCACACAATCCTTGTTCGATTTATTATTGAGTTTCGCTACAAGCTGTCTTCCTATTAAATTTATAGTATATTTTCTTTTTCTATTATGACTATTTTCTTTTCATATTATATACAGCCTGTCAGGAAACCTTTTCTTTCCTAGTATTTCTTTTTGACTTTCTATGCATGCCTGCTATTTCAACTTTGGAGATTTAAAAACATCTCCTTAAAGTCCCCATTAAGCTATTTGCCATCTTGCATTTATTTCTAATGTTTTTACTTAAGATCCTGTATTCTGTGTATTTCCCTAGAATCATATGTAATCCATTTTTCATTAGCTCAAGAATTCTACATGTCATCCTCTCCCCTTGGGACGACTTCATTTGCCGTTGTCCCTAATTCCTCACTTAAAGTTGTCCGCTTTGAATTATCGAAACATCTAAATTTTTATATTTAGTCTAACTACATGTTCTTAGTTATATACCATATTCTTTGAGGAAGTGCGTGGTTATAGCATTCCTCATCTTCCTATTTCAAAACAGAGTCGTTCTAGAGTCATTTTAGAAGTGTAGTGTTGGTCTACTTTATTTTTTAATCCTCATATTAGTTTAAATTCGATTATGAAGCGGTCGCTCCCGCAGTCAGCGCTTATATATATATATATATATATATATATATATATATATATATATATATATATTTGAAAGTCAGCAAAGCATTTCTAATTTTGGGGGTCAATTCTTAGGCAGTCTGTTTTTAAATTCTAAACCTGGATTTATTTTGTCTGCAAGTGTCTTGATGTTCCTCAAAGAAGTTGTTGGTTATTTACCAAACATTCGCTATGCACACGAGTCGAAAGCAGAAAGAAGAGTTCGAATTCCAGGCGAGTTCGTTACATTCACCTACACGCAAATAACCTTGTAAAATGTACGAATCCACCTCTTGCTCCAATGTATAGGTTAAATAGTATGACTTGTAAATGGAAAATTCATTGTTATTATAAAAGGAAATTGTTAATACAATATTCACTTTCAAAAAACTTCTTAAAATTCAAAATAAGTTTCGGCTTTAAATCGTTGCACGAAAGTAAACAATTCACACAGATAAAGAAAATAATCGCTATGCAATGTTCTTCATGTTAGTTATGAAGTTCAAATACATACTTGCTGAATAGCAGCTCCCCCATAAGGATAAACATTTCTTAGTATTTCCATTAGAATTTGGTATTATCTAGTGCCTATTCCATGTTATCTCTTTCTTGTTCCGTGTTTTGGGAATAGAAGAAGTGATTATACCCCGGCTTCATATTGGAAAAATAACCATAATCTATTCGTATATCTTAAAAAGGAACATTCTCCGCTATGTGTGGCATGGCACCATAGAACATGTACTGACAAACTGCCGCGATTTTAATTTAACTCGCTTAAAATACTATCAATAAAAAAACGTAAAAGAACGTTTGCAAAATACGGATTCATTTTTACCTATTTCAGTTCGTAAGAGAAATTAAAATGATTTTAAAAATATAATAAAAATAAGATTAACCATAAAAGAAAACATGTGTTTTATTATTTAAAATAAAAACCTTTGACTGTATAAATACAAGTCTTTGTTTTAAAACAGTAAATATCAGCATTAAATTACCCAATGTTTGGATATGCCGTAAACGAAAGCAAAGCAAACTGTTTTGCAACGTAGGTGCGTATTCTATTATTATGGATATATTCCAATGCCTCCCTTTCAATTTCACTGGTGGAAATCGGTTTCAGAGTTGCCTGTATTCAAGAAGCCATTTCTCATTGTCTTTATATAATATTCGTCCCATCAAACTGACTTTAGAAAAGATAAGCGTTTGCCAGTTGCATTTGAATCTTTGCCGTGTCTTCTTTTATTCATTTTCATTTTCATTTCCTTTTCATGAGTCGTTGGGAAGAATAGATTTGGTCACTAATTTATTGATTTAATTTGAATAGAATATATTTATTAGAGATGAAGTGATGTTATTGTGAATTTATTTATCAAAAACAGACTTGTGAGTGAAAATGTGTCTGTTTATAGGAGTCAACATAAATGTTAAAATCTGCCTTGAAAAAAGAAGCAGTAAATAAATACAATGAAAATTAATTACGATATTTGTATCATGATTTGGCGAGAAAATCAGGAAAATATCTGGAAAATGGTTGAGTGAGGGTGTGAGTTAAATGAAAGCCAGCAGACGATTACAAAGGGAGTAAAAATCGATAACCTAATCGATAAAGTATTTCTGCTCCAGTTGTGTCCAGGAAGACTTGCCAGTGAACAAGTGAGGTAATTGTGTGTGGTTTAGTCTAGTGTAGACTGACAAAATGATGAAACGACTGGCTAGACCCGGAGTTACTTACTTAATTACTTGATAGCAAGACCGCTCTCTTTTACGCTTCTTCTTCTAAGACTTTGATAAATTGAATCGTAATCTTGTGTCATGTAAGGGTCAGTTGCTCTGATCAGAGTTAAGATGGCTGACATTGCACTAGGGACGGAAGAGAACACAATCGCCTGCTTCCCTTCTTACCAAACAGTTCGTTATATTTGTTCCTTTTTCATTTTTTCTTCATTTTCTCTTTATCGAAATATTTTTCTTTAATTATTCTATATTTCTTTCCTATAGCCCCTTTTCATTCATTCGTTTTTTTCTTACTTCCTCGGTGAATTTATTTCAATTCTGTTCACCTTTTTCCCTTATTAATCATGCATTTGTCCTGCACTTTTATTCCATTGACTTTCTTTCTTTCTTTCTTTCTTTCTTTCGTTCTAGATTCTTGATTGAGTTTTTCTTTCAATTAAACCAAGTAAATTGGTTTATATAATGTTCGTACAGATTAATTTTAAAAAGTCTAAATATACTTCGTTTCTATGCAGTTATGTCCCTTTCATTTACTATCACAACGGAAGTATTTCTTTTGCTTTCATTGCACTTTTCTTACGATATTTTAAACACATATACGCATACACGTATAGAGACGCACACACATGCTGGGGCACATGCATAACGATAATTATATAGAGTGCTGTGCAAAAGTAAGTAAAACCCTAAGATAATATTTCGAATGATTTTCTCATTTTTCAAGATGATCAACAAATCTTAATTATTCTATATATTCGCTAAAAATAGCTTCATTAAATCAATTTCAACTTTCAAAAATTTTTATCAAGCTGGAATAAAAATATTAATTAAAAATTAAAATGTGCAAAAGTTAGTGAACCCTTACATTTACGCTCTCTGTATTTCTGTTTTACACGGTTACCAGCAGAAATCATTTTTTATGCATATGTAAAAGTTGAAAATTACCCATGACATTTTTTGTGTATACGGCAATCAAACAATATAAAAAAATGGGTACACAAAAGTGTGCAGTTATATTCAAAATTTAAAAAATATATATCTTCAAAATCAAAATAAATCCCCGAAGCTTTAAAAATGGCAGATTTGAAACCTATAATGATGGAGAAAGCTAAAATAGCTATCAAAACAATTTGGAGAGCACTTCTCCACATTGCAACACATTATTTATAAATGGAAGGCCTTTGGCATGATGGCATCAAAAACAAGAAGTTGCTGTCCACGCGAAAAAAATATCAGCAAGATCAAGTAGACAATATTGTTAGTTAAGTCCAGAGAAATATTTCTGTGATATTTGCGGTTCTCCAATGCTCACTGGCCAAGTTGAAATCAATGTGAATACATCTACAGTGGGAATGAAATCTGAACAATGCCAATTTTCATTGGCAGAGAGTGTAGAAAAAGCGACTGCTTACGAAATAACACAAGCATGCCAAAGCTCATATTAAAAAGTTAGAAACATTCTAGCAGAAGGTCTTCTTGTCGGATGAACAAAATAGACCTTTTTGAAAGGAATAATAGGTGGTGTATCTGGTGGTATTCTAATACAGCTTTTGAGGAAAAGACTTTAATATCAACCATTAAACATGGCGGTGACAGCATTATTATTTGGGTGTGCTTTATTTTAGCTGGAACAGATAAAATGTTACATATTGATAGCACAATGGACCCTGCAAGATACCAAGCAATTTTGAACGAAAGTGTCTTGTCCTCAGTTCAAAAGTTGTGTTTAGGTCGGAGATGGAACTTCCACCAGGACAGTGATCTGAATTATCAAAGTAAATTCACAAGAGAATGGGTTCATAAAAAGAAATCTCTAGACTTGGAACGACCTAGCCAATGTTCTGATCTAAACTCAATTGTAAATCTGTGATTTAAGTGAAAGAAAGCAGTGCATGCAAGAAACCCAGGTATTATTCAGTAATTGTGCGAATTTTATCAAGAAGAATGGTCAAAAATCGGCACCAACAACAACTACAGAGAATATTCCTAAAATCATAGAAAAAGACCTGTTGGCATTGTAATCTCAAAAGCAGGAATCAGCAAATCTCAAACGTAAAGGTTCACTTATTTTGTACCTCTTAATTTTTAATTAATACTTTTGTTCCAGCTTGATAAAAAATTTTGAAAGTGGTTGTAATTGATTTAGTGAAAGTTTTTCTTAATGAATACATAGTTTATTTAAGATTTGTTGAAAAGCTGGACAAAAAAGACAATTATTTTAAATATTATGTCAGGGGTTCACTTGCTTTTGCACATTATAAACCATTGAGATAGATAGAGAGAAAGAAAGAGCAGCGAATTCACCTTTCACTAATTTTTGTTTTCCTGATGCTAACACAAACAAATCTTTCTCTTTCTCTTTCTCTTTCCCTCCTTGTTTCCTGCTTATCATTGGGTTTCCAGTTTTCTTCCAAATTCTACTTCAACTCTATGCTCCGATCTCCTTCTCCTAAAACTCTGAACATTTATCTATTATTTATTTCCTTTTTTTACCTCTATAGCAGAAGAGTTAGGTTTGCCTATCATCCGATTCACACAACTTCTGAGTATTTTGAACAGAGGTTGAGGTTTATCCCCCTATTTTCAGGATTTGATTTCTCGTTCTTTCTAACGCCTTTTACTTCTTTTCCCCTTCCGTTTACTTCTTGCTTGTTGGTAACTTTATCACTTCCGAGTGGTGACTCATAATTTGTAAACCTCTATCTTGAGTGCCTCGTTTGTGTTATACTGATAGAAAGTAACGAGTAAAAAATAGAAGAAAAACGAAAAGAGATACAACTATATATGTCAAACAATAATTAAAATGAATTTTTTCGATAGATGAGTCGCACATATTTTTTCAATGTTACATTAAAACGTGGAATATGACATATTTTTTATATGAGTAACAAAAAAGACAAGTTTTATTAAAGGCAACTGACAATATTTCTCTGTCTAATTTTTAGGTATTTACCAATTTTCAAAGAAGGTGTTTCCATAAGTTTATCACTTCTAAGGATTTGAATTCTGAAGTTAGGTCCGATCATTGTCTCATAAATTCTCAATAAGCTTTAATTGAAGGATGTGTGGGGTCACTGGCGTACCTGAAACTAGGGTCACGCGCCCACGATAGATATTTACGTTATTATAATTTCACAAATGATGCTTGCGTACAACATTTTACATCCACAACCGGCACCCTACATATCGTATTGACGTGCAGGATAGATTGTATCATGTGGCCTTCTGCGAACAGCTGCGCGCCAAATTAGTTATGATGGTGACTTATTTGACCAGGTATCACGGTGTTTTAACAGTCCAATGTCGATATTCTCATGCACAATTGAGCCTCATTAACCGATGCCGTGATTTTTATAATAGGTAATTTTGATTGACGAGTGCTGCACTGCATACATGGGGTGAATTTGGGATTTGATGTAATATTCTCTCTCTGTCATGTGGTTAGTCGCTCGTGGCCCGTTTGTTGCCTCATCTCTGGGCGCCTGACTTCTTACTGCTAATATCTACTCGCTATTTACTTATCCCCTGATACCTTTGCTACGTTTGTCTGTGAAAAGAAAGTCTGTTTTAACTTATAGCGTGTGTGAAAATGTGATATATGTGGAACCCCGTTAAAAATTGTAGAAAAATTCAATCGATTTAATATCACTAAACATCCGAATTAATTCATTTTGGTGCAAAAAGTAGGCTCCTGATTTGAATTTACACATTCGCTTTTATTAAACAATCAGCGACGTTATATCAAACGCTCTTAAGGCTTTGAAATTTCAGACAAGTAAATTTGTTGTCTTTTATTAAATTTGAGAGATTTCTCCAGAAAATGGTCAACAATATTTTCCCTCCTTAAAATAACCTTTAGCTTCTCGGAGCCTATAAATTTTTTATAAATATTCGCCGAGTAAATTCACATATTTCAGTTTTCAGTTTCCCAGTAAAACTTTGACCAGGGTTCGTTGTGGTTGTAAATAAAGTGAATTCTCACACGTTTCGTATGATTAACTACTTAACATTTCACATATATTATACAATGAATTCTTCCGGTAGCCTTGGGATTTTAAAGTAAATTAAGCACACGTTAAATGAGACGAACAGAAACTTGTAAAGAGAATGTTACTAAAAGTCGGAAAACAAAATAGGAATTTCTCATCAAGTTCGATCAAAAGGTAGACTCATCTTATATTGTGAACAAAATGAAAATAAAGAAATGAAAATGTCTTTTGCAAAACTACCAGCAGTTCTACCAATGAAGCTTAGCGTCAAGGAAAATAATGAAGAGAAAAATCTATTAATGCATCTTTTCAGTTGGAATCTAATTGTCTTTCCCGCAAAAATTAAGTTCATATATTTATCAGTGGAGGCTAGGATTTGTGAGTGAATACGAGATGCGATATCTTTCACGATGCAGGGTATGAATTCGTTTATTTAAAATGACACCATTCAAATTTAACTCAAAGTTAGAGCGAATTTATGGAGTGTTAATATCTCCGAAGTCGAATGTTATACGACATGTAGGTTTGTTGAATTATCTTGGGAGTTGGAAATATCGCAGTTCAATGCCTAGATATGCTTCCTTTCACAAAAGACAGTCATTGTATGAATTAAATTACTTGGTCCTTAATTAATAACAATTACGACAAATCAATAAATTAAGGAATTAGTATAAGAAAGCAAGATCAAAGCTGTGTTGATTTAAGCTCGTTATCACTCACTCACTTCAGATAAAAGCGAACCAAGTGCTGTAAATGTCAACGTGAACAGCAGTTTCCGAAGTGCTTTTTGCTGTCAGTCACACGGCTTATTTCATTCTTGTACGACATGCAACTATGAGTCATGGGAGTGAAATCTTCCCAAGAGCCCTCACGTAGAGACATTCCTGCAGAGTGGTTTCTATTTAACCAATTATATTCCCTCCTTCCTAGACTAGCAAGGAATCGCACACTTATCGCTCTATTACACTAGTAACTATCAACAGACTTTTTTGGAGTCATGGAGCATCAAACATCTCCTTTCAAATAATTTCCTTTTAACTTTTCCTTTCTTGTTTACTTTCTTTCTTTATTTTGCTCACATAAGGCTTTACATTAAATATCTATCTTTATCTTCCTTTCTTTTCTTCTTTTTTAATCTTTCTTTCTTTTGCAATCATAAGGGTTTACTTTAAGCATCTCTCTTTATCTTTTTGTATTTCTTTCTTTCCTTCTTTCTTTCCATCTTCCTTTCTTTTGCTCTCATACTCTCTTTATTTTGCTTTAATTCTTTCCTTTCTTCATGATATATATTTCCTTTTCACTCCCACAAGAAAAAACTTTGGTAATTATTGTAAGGCATATTTCAAATGCTAACTAAAAATAAGCAATGCTAGAAAAGAATACAAACTTCCGTAAGAAACAAGTATTAGAAATGATTATTTTGCTATTTAGATGTTTTTTCCCACTGTCTTCCGAACGCCGTCTTTATATAAACAAGTAATATACATACTTTGAGTTTCAAAAAGAAAATAACAAGGGTTAAAGTCAAGTGACTTTCAATCTGCTCGGATCTAAATTTCTGATCAACATTCGTTTGCATCCATTTATATCTGGTCAAATCATTCTCTCTCTCTCTCACTCACTCACTCTCTCTCTCTCTCTCTCTCTCTCTCTCTCTCTCAGGTTAGTTTATAAACGGAATGCCAACATTTTCTCCTTTCCCATGTATGCAATGATCTCGTAATTTTGACAAATGTTTTTATTATCTGCTGTCTAATCTATTTTACATTAGCTTCACTTTTCTTCATATAATTGAATCTCTTTTCATCAGTTAGAAATGGCCTTCATTGAAATGTATTTCATTTATAAAACTCAAGAGATGTAATTATCTAAATTTCTAAACACATATATTCATATCAATATCTGCAGTTTTCCCTAGGAATCGAAAGCTTTTCCATTGTACTGAGAGGACATTTCTCATATGCAATAGTATTTTATTAGAAAATGTGGTACATCTTTGAGTTTTATGAACGTAACAATTGTCAGGAATGGATTGAAAAATGATCATTATAGCTATTTCCTCATTCAGACAAAGTCTAAAGGCTTGGGATTTATTGTTGTAGGCTGATTTTCATATTTGTTACATATTTATTTGTCAATTTTCTTTTGTGATTTAATGTCTCATATATGTTTAGAAAGCGTTGTGCTGTTCGCGTATTTACTATTCGTAAAGGATTTTTTGTGCGTATAATTTCTCGAACTTCTACTCATAATGTACGATCGACCAGCATATAGAAATAGTCGAGCTGAAACACAACACACATAGCTTGAAGATGGTTTTAAGCATGAAACAGACTGTCGCCTCTGGATGTCGACTTCAATGACTACTTTTTTTATTTACATATATTCTATCGCTATATTAATCACTTTAACCCATAAACATAGCATACCTTAAAACTATATTTTTATCATAGATATAATATAAAAGGCTGAAACACTAATATTCCATGGTTGTAATTTATTAAATTTGAATTGGAATCAAGATACAATTAATCATACCTACAAATTCAAAATATGCGGTTTGAAATTATTAGGCAAATCATAGAAACTTCAATAATATAAATTTAGTTTGAACAAAAATTCCCAAATTTTAGACGATCAATTCAGATGATTTAAAATTTATATAGTATCAGTAAGTTTTATTGAAGTTATTTGATGTCTTCTAAAACACTGCCGCCTGAAGTTATTAGGAAAAACCAAATAATCACATCTTACTTCAATTAATAAGGTAATAGAATCATCATAAATTGATCAACACCTGTAACAGAAAAAATAAGAAATATATATGATAAATCTTAGAATCCTTTACATTTTAATTTTAATATAGTGACCTTTCTTTTCAATAACAGATAGCAATCTATTATCCATTTTGTTAATATCTTTTTAATTTAGCAGGTTCCTAATTGTTTCCCCTAAGACTGCTTTCCTGTTATATTGTTTGCCACTTTCATATAATTTCATCTTCACAATTGACCATAGTCCTTCGATCGGATTCAGATTAGGATTTAATGGTCGCCATGCCATTATCTTATCTCCTGTAAGTCTTTTTGTGCTCCATGAATTCATGCGTAAGTTTAGATACATGAGAAGGAGCATTTTTATGCATAAATCCAAACTTCACTTTGAAACTGTGAGACTGGGACTTGTACTATGCAAAGTAAGTCTAGTTCATATAATCGCAATAGTTAGCACGGTACAGTTTATTTCATTCATCGACTTGCATGTTCCAATAATGGCTTAGTCAACAATTCCAGCTTATATCATAACTCTACCGCCTCCAAGTTGCTTTCTTTTAAACACATGCACGTCTAACGTGTATAAAATCTAACCATTGGCTCACCCATTGTCACTCGAGATTCGTTCATCAAAATTACTTTCGAAAAGTCAATTTACATGTATTTATTTGCCCACTTTTGATACTTCAAAATATTTAAGTGAGAGGAGTTTGCCTAGGAGATTTTTACAGATTCCAATTCAAAAAGTATTCTAGACATTTTGTCCTTCACAATTCCAGTCTTTTCAAAGTACTCAGCACTATGGTCAAAAGTGGTTGTTTCGCTATAACACGTTTTAGTTTACGTTCATCTTGAGGAACCAATTTACTGAAGCCTTTTCTTTTCCTTCGATTTCTCAACTTATTTATATTTTCAACAGCCTTCTTTATCACTCAATGATCTCAGCAAAACTCCTTTGATATTTCCAATGTGGATATTCCCTAATTCAATATTTTTTGCTATTTTCTGTTTTTCAGCACTCTTTGGATCCATCCCTTATAGCCATGTTTTAAAAAAAAACGAAGAAAAAATATGAGAATTCAGTGTTCTCAAATTAATATTAGTTTCATCTTCATAATAACTTCAGCCAGGTTATTTTTGTAAATATCAAATATCGAAAAAAATAAACATTAACAATGGTTAGAAGATATTATTAAGTATTTAATTAAGGACGGAAATGGACGGGTTTAAATCTGACAAATATTGGTTCAAAACGTTTTGAGATATTGAAGTTTATTTGATTTGCATAATAAATTCAGACAGGCTGTATATTGCACACACACACACACACACACACACACACACACACACACACACACAGATACAGACACACACACACGCACACACACACACATATATATATATATATATATATATATATGTGTGTGTGTGTGTGTGTGTGTGTGTGTGTGTGTGTGTGTGTGTGTGTGTGTGTGTGTGAACATGGAATGTTTGTTTGGTTGGTTGTTTGGGGTTTTATGGCATATCAACCACTATGGGTTATTTAATGCCAGATCCAGTATTTACTAGATATATCAAAAACTTATAGATGGCAACATCATTGTTTGAAAAAAACTTATAGCTGGCAACATCATTGTTTCCCATCACATTTTAGGGGTAAGGTGTTAGTATATTTAGTGTAGGGTTTGGGAGGGAAAGTTAATTGTAAGTTGTAGTTGTTTTGGGATGGGTTAGATGTGATGGGGCATGACATTACCAGCTGATTGATCGGATCGACGGCCTTTTGGTTGGACGTAGTTTATCGTCATACCAAGGACGCGGATGTAGTTTATCGTCATACCCAGGACGCGGATGTAGTTTATCGTCATACCCAGGACGCGGATGTAGTTTATCGTCATACCCAGGACGCGGATGTAGTTTATCGTCATACCCAGGACGCGGATGTAGTTTATCGTCATACCCAGGACGTTGGAATGTTTGAGCTCGTCACTGTTAAATAAATCTAAGTTCATTCAACTGAAATTGAAAATCACTCAAACAAAAAATAATTCCAAACTTAAATAAACCATAAGTGTATCTCCTTAACAAGACTAATTCACCGCTCAATATACAATTAGGGAGATAGTTGAAATAAACGGGCATTTGTAGAATCTTTTGAAATCAGTCAATTTACTTGTTCAGAAATGAAATTTTCATCATATAATCATTAAGCTCTTTTATTTCATTTCCTTCGACATTTTTCATAATTGAAAATAAATTTTCAAACATTTTTTATGAATTGTTTCTATTGTGGCTTCATTAAATTTCATGAGAAACAATTCATTGTATTTACCATCGAGATTCTCCGAGTTATTTCAAGTGGAAAAAAGCAAATAATACTGGTTGCGGCAGAAATACCTCCCAGAATGACCTCTTTACATCATGTGCAAGTTAGCTATATGTGAAACGTATTTTGTCACACCCTGTATTTATTATTTAATTCTTTTATTCTATTATTTGGCCAAGTTTCTTTTACTCTTTCATTGTAGTGTGTATTTCAGTCTTTTATATTGTTTCATTTTCTTTCACTTTTTATCTCTCACGGCGTTTTTTATCTCACACACCGTCAGTCACTTTTCTTCAGGGCATTTGAAGTTATTGCCTATAGCCACTGTGACCGAAGTTTTCAGCATGCAGTTTTTTCACCTACGGATTCCATTAGATAAGTCATTCTTCCAAAGGAACTGTAACTAAGTCCTGGTCAGCGCGATTCCAGTATAGACTGCAGGTTAACTCTGTTGTTGTTGAAGAATTACAACTATCTAACTTGAAGGCATTCTCAACAAGGGGAGATAAGCTCACCCACACCTGCAAAGAGACTGGTATTACATTCACTTACAACGCTGCATTCCCCCCTCCATTAAATTAATAGAGTTCCTTTCTCCTTTAATTCATTCATTCAAACTTTTGTACGTTTTTTACTTCCATTTTCCTTTTTTAAATTTTTGTCAATTTTTTATTTCTTAGCTTCAGAATTCTTCCATCTTTTGCTAGTTTCATTCGTGATTCTTTATCATTATTTGCATCAATTCAAACAGCTACATTAACAATGTGCTGCAAAAAAATAATATTCATTTTGTGCATTAATTGCAGCTATGCTTCTTACATGAAATTTAATTAAATACATTCAAATTAAAGAAGAAACAATATAATACATTCTAGAAGGAAAATCAGTTGATATTTATATTGCAGTAGCACTAACAACATCAGCGACATTTACAATAGCCGGACCATTGTTCGCAACCTTCTTAATAAATATGGCCGCTCACGAGAGTAGAAGATGACAAAACAGAGCTTATACAGGAATAAGGAGAAAATTAAAAGAATAGATGTACATTATCCTTGAGGTTAAATGTGTGTTAACGGGGCAAGTAATAAAAAACGAAGCGTTAAAGAAAATACCAACAAAAAGAATGCTTATTCTGTAGATCAGGAAAAGACTGCTGAAATTATTGAAGACGTGATGAGGAAAGAAGGCTAGAAAAATAATCATCACGGGGCATAATGAGTGCAAATGGGATAGTGATGGTCAGCAAAGCGCTTACCTGACGAGCATTTTGAATGAATAGCGATCGAGTTGTAGACGGGAGCCTTAACAAAGGGAGAAAACTGCTACAAGTAAGACGAGAACGTTGTTGAGGGTCGGATCGCCTATGGACTCGACACAAAGAGGAAGAAGAAAGGCAAAAACAACAACATCCGATTACTAAATATTTTGGGGAGTTCTTATATTTTTACCTAAAACATGATTACTATGAATGCAAGCGAGTAAATAGTTTTAATTTATAAAAAAATCCTTAATCCTGCCATAACCGGAAGGAATGTTCATTGATATAAAAGTGCCTTTATTCAAGTAAACCATTTTATGCGTTCATTATTCAATTATAAAAGAATTCTGTCGCGCATGCATTTAAACATGAACTGCTAAATATTGACAGTGTAGTGAAATGTTATTAATTTTAGCCTATTATCAAAAGAACTACGTGTAAAACCTGAGATAACCGTGTCCTTTAAAAGTGCACCATTTTGTTGTTTTCTTGAGATCAGTTTCAACAATTATTTTCCTTTCCTCTTCTGTGTATTTTCTCAATCGTCCCTAACCTTTAAGCTCCCATTCACCGTGACAAATCTTGGTAATTATGTCATAACACCTCTGCCCCTATTTCAAGTTCTGGATAAACGTTCCCTACATTATTCTAAACAGTGACTCTTGAAATACCAAACAGAGGCCCAATTATATCGGTGTCAGTGACACCATTAGCGCTGTCTGCTTTTCCACTGTTATAAATCTCGCCACTTCTCGCGAGATGTTAATGCGTTAAACACAGTCAGCAGTCGTTGTGAGTGACAAAAGGACAGAAAGAACTGAAAGAAAGAAGAAAGAAAGAAAAGTTGTGGACAAAACGACTGGAAAACGATGAAGGAAACTTGAATGTGGAAATATATTGCTTCTAATACAAAGGAGAACTAAAGAACGAATCAAGATAAAACGATCGGGAAAATTAAAATGTTTGATTGCAATTCACAAAATAAATGTTTTCAGAGAAGATGGAGGAATTGAATTTCAACGAGAAATACTGAAAAGTTTCAATAAAAGAAATATGATAATTTTTTTTTTAAATTTTGCTTTTTTAAATTTATTAATAATGATAAAGCCAACCTCCATGTTGGTTATTGCCAAAGCGTATGGGATTTTGAAAATTTTCAACTAGTTTTAACCTTTCATGTCACAGAGTGGATCATTTTAATATCTTTGTGTGCTGAACAATACTCAGAATAATATTAACCTTCAGATTAAGAATCTGCTTATTAGAATGCGACAAAACATTGAATTCAATTTTATTAAAATTTTATTATTAACTCTAAATAACCCTTCCGTCGTACACTGAAAGATCCAGATAATTATGGCAGCTAAAGACACAGAGAAAACAAACCATTTCTGCTGTGTCTATTTTCAGATGAAATATTATGAGCACATATCTTTAGATTTATATTTTGTCTTTATGTATTTAACGTTTGTCGTATTCTGTTATGTCTGCAAAGCAAGAAAGGACTGCAGGATACAGAGTCATAGATTTTAATCTGAATCTCCGTTTATGGAAGAATATTCAGGTTAGAAAAACATAATCATCTATTTAAACACAAAAGTATGCCGATCAGTTTTGTAGCAAATATAATCCCAATAATTTTCTTTGTAAGAAAAACAGACTTGTTAAAACAATGAAAACAATGTCGTTAATTCCCAATTAAAAAAGATCCGTGTCTGTTTAATATCATTGCAGAGTTAATGATGCTTACCGCTTGAATAACAACCGAAAATTATTTAAATTTATGAATAATGCTGATTAATGTTTAAGTTTACTTGAGTGTCAAATAGAATAATTATTATAGCCATGTTAATTATTATAAACATTTGGAAGGAAACTTCTATCAAGATTAGAAAGTGCGATAACAGTGGGTGTGAGAAGTGTCAGTTTCTTCAAAATCGTTTTAAAAAATATTTTATAATTTTCAAACGACAATAATGTTAACTGTTTTGTCAGAAAACATCGAATGTTTCCTGAAGGAAACGGCGTTTTTGAACATTTCGATTACTATAAGAGACAGTAGAATATCATTTTTGCCTAACAATTATAGCTGATAATTAAGAATGATGCTGAAATCGGTTGAATGAATACAATTTTTGAAAGTGCAATAAAAGTCTCGAATCCACATTGATAAAGATATAATGAAACAGAAGAAAAATTAACAGGTAACACAGGATATATTTTAAATGATTTCACTCCAAGCAAGGTGATAATGGAACTAGAACGCAGGTGGGGGTACAGAGAGTGAAATTGAAAGCGAAGGAAAATACTGAGAATGGTGAGGATTGACAAAATGACAATACAAGAATAGGGTTCAAGTAGGTAAAAAATGGCGATTGAACTTGCATTTAAATTTTCCAAGATCGTAATAATCAGGAAAACAAGAAATTGGATAGGAGGAAAGTGCGAGAAAAGAAACTGTTAGACTAGAAGTGGTGGCTGCATCTAGCTATTTCAACAGCAAAACGGTGAGACCTAATTGCCAATCTAGTAGCCCGTTTAAATTAATGTAGTCGGAGCCCAAGAGTAACAAGCTCATCAGATCACTTGCCATGAAACTAATTTTAGAAAAGACACAAGGTGAGAAAGTGAGTGAATCGAGATGTCTGGTCAGGATCGATTACATTCTTTGTATTTTGTCAAGCATCTCGACATATACGACAAGTAACCCATACCAGACCGAGCAAGAGTATTCAATACACGGACGAATGTTAGATTTATAAATTTTCAAGATGGATTCTGACGAAAAATATTTTTCTTGCACGAAATCTTGAGCCAACTTTCCTTTCAATCGACGTAACAATTGATTCCATCTAGTCGCCTAGTTCATGAAAGTGGAAGACGTGAGACTAAGAAGGCGGCCTATTGTGTTACTCTACTCAAGCATTAACTTTGCTGGTGGCAGGCAGATAGATTCACTCTGTTGCTTACATGAAAAAATGTTTTGGAGGCGTTCAAATTTACAATGTCTGGTCTCGGTTAACCACGGATTGGCGGTCCTTTTCAAGAGCACTGCCTGGTTTAATTTGTTAGATCTACAAATTACTAGTAAGACAGGAGAAAGGGGTTGTGTCACTTTCATAAATATCTAGTTGGGAACTGATAACTTCGGGGATCTTAAACTAAGATGAAATTTAATATAAACGAGCCGCCCTTTTTCTGTTTATTTTCGTTATAATCTCCCCGCCTTTTAAAAAAATGTTTTAAAATGATTTGAAAGTTAGAAACGTTTAAATAGGATCGAACGCATGACCGTTAAACAGCTATCATGACTCAAATTCTGAGAACCTAACGATAGCTTTGGTAAAATAAATTAGGTAAATCTTGTTGCAAATTAAGCAACTAGATTATAGGAATCTATATCATTCCTTCACATAATAATAAGCTCACAAACCACACCTGATTTAGTTCCGTGCAAAGCTGCAGACTCTCTTGTCTCATTTTATCCAGGTGTGAATCTATTGGCACTAAGGACAGATTAAACTCTGCTCTTACTCTCTTCGCAAACAATTGTCGTTAATCCATCATAGCAGATTTGGTGCGACATTAAAAGCACCGCTAGCGAGGACGCACATAAGATATATGAGCAATAAACGTAGTACACTAAATCAAGATTTATAACCCATGACCGAAACGTTCACATTCGATGGCCTTCAAGAGCTGATCAAAATCCCGTTTTCTTTTCATTTGATCGACTAAAAGAATGACAGAATAATTATTAATTGACTGTCGGCTAACGAAAGGGAAAGACTATGAAAATTTTAGTTACCTACAATAGCCTTAGAAGTTTACTAACGATCAGTGACCCTAGACAATGCATGTTTACAAGATGCATAAATGTGATGCTTGTAGATGTTTCGAGTCAACCGCATGTCGAGTAAACGAAATACATTTTGAAAAGCAGTGAATATTTTCGAGTTACAAATAATCAGTACGGTGGGGTGTCAGAATAGCTAACAAGGGAAAACATTAGAATAAAAGTCCCGTCGAAAAGGATATAAGAAGTAAGCAAAGCCAAAGCAAATCGGAGATAAAACGTTGACGTATCTGCTCTAACTTTGATAGAAAATAAACAAGTACAAATGCAAAAAATGTTATAAATCCTGTTACAAAGGACTAACATCATGCTTTCATGGCAAGAAAGCAGATTTCAATTTTATTTCTCGATGACCACCAAGCTATGCAGATGGTTACTATTCTTTGTCTTAGATTCAATGAGTCTTTTTATAAACCCAATAAATCACAACCGTCTCTCAGCAATTAAACCAGTAACCTCGCCCATAACCTCCCTGTCTCTACACCCTCAGCACATAAATATACCAATCCTTCATCATATAAAGAATTACTTTCACAGTGAATTTCTTCCAAGTTGGTCTCATTTGAAAACAATGTCTCTATTTATTCATGAGCAAGTGACAGTGAGCCCCATTAGATCACACAGCAGCACTTGAATGACCTCGCCCGTGCTTTGTACTTGTATAAGCAGCAGTCAGTGAACCTAGCATCCCGACTTAAGCAGTGGACACTTGTCAGGGCAGATGTAAGGATCACCAGTTTCAGGACAGGAAACAAGGCCTTTGCCTCATTCTTCCGCAGGGAAAACAGTTTATACTCCTGCACAAATATCTCTCGTTTGTTCATCTTCCTTGGCTTCCCACACAATCTTTCAGATTGGCGTCTTTTCATCGATACTTCCAAGGGAAGTCTGAAGATTGTACTTTTGCATAAAGGAAATACATACACCAGCCTTCTTTTTGCATGCGCAATCCATCTGAAGGTGTCGTATAACATCTAGGAGCTGCTTTTGAAATTTGTCAGGTACAAGTAGTAACATTGGAGTATCTGTGGGCAGCTGAAGGTCATTGAGCTCCTTATGGATATGCAAACGCAATTCACGAAGGCCTGTTGCTTTCGCTGTCTGTGAGACAGTCCGCTTGTGTCCAAACACTACAAGCAAAAGGACTGGGTGGCTAGGAGCACATTGGTGCCAAGTGAAAACTGTCAAAAATCCTCTGGTGGGCATGGACAGGGTAATTCTTCCTCAGTTTCATATCGAGCTTGGTCTAATGAAGAAATGGTGGTGCCTTCGAACAAGTGTTTACTCTATTCCCAGGTCACATTTTTCGGTGCTCAAGACAGGAATCTTCGTCGGAACACAGATCCGAGAAGTGCTGAAGGATAAGGTATTTGAGGAGATTCTTACTTTAAAAGAACTGAGATTATGGGAAGCATTTATGTCAGTCTTCTATGGCTTCTTTGTGAACACACGGTTACAAAATTACCAAGATTTATTGAGAAGTTTTTACAAGTTTATATAAGGATAGGAGATGCCGAATGTACTAAACAAATCACTTTCTCTAATTGCACCTTAGCTTCTTCCCTCCGATCATCAGAATAGTGATATTACTAACACAGAGAGTAACTACCAAGTCAAAAGGACCCCAGCATAATGGCGGATTTCTGCTGGATTCTCCTGAGCTAGATGCAGATGAGATCGTCCAGGAGGAAACTCACTTCCAATAGTCTGCTGCTTTATGATGTGTATGTATGGATTTAACCAAGTAACTTAGTTTCGTCACTGCTCTGTGGCTATACTGTTTTGTTTTAATGTAAGATGCCTTTGTAAAAGATAAAATAAACAGATTATATTTTAAAGGGATATGCAGTATAATAAGAATGTGATAAATAAAAAGAAACTAGAGTTGCTAGAGCAAAAAAGCTCAGAAATTTGAATGCACCACATCAAAATTATTTAAAAAAATAACTATGCTTGCCTCAGAGTAAAAAAAAATGTATACCAGCGTAATTAGAGATGACCGAAGAAGGTAATAAGGGCAAAAATATATAAGAAAAAATCATTGTACTCCCAGTCTAAGAAGAAAATAAATGTATACATTTCAAAGAAAATATGAAAAAAAATGTAAATCCCTTATTTTTGGAGTCCTGAAAAATACATTACTTCAGAGTAGATAAATGCAAAGATGGACAAAACCCAGGCAAAAGTTAACCGCACCCTTGCAAAGAAAGAGATGAGACGTAATCATAGTCAGTGAATGCAACCCAACTAATTAAAACCAAACACGAGGGAGTATCAAGAGTATTTTACGTGAAACTGTTCAGTCATAGAGATTAATGGTATCAGCTGAGACTTGAGAGTGGCCATGTCCAAAAAGTATCATAAAATAAAATTCGGGTTTGACAACTAGACATCATCCAAGGAAGAAAAACGACTGAATAAAGACAAAAAAGTCAGCTTGTAAATGAAAATGTGACAGCAGATTATCAAACTGAATATGAAAGAAAATTATAAATTGAAAATACAACGACATTGATTTTGCGCTGAGAAATATCTTTAATATGAATTTCAGATAAATTACCCATAATACAAAACGATTTTGGAACTATGTCAAATTTGCTGAAAAGCTGTACATGTTAAGGCGTTACTGGAACGAATAAATGAAAATGGATATTGCATATTTAATAAACTTCTTATCACTATATATGCAGCAATGGCCGTTGTGAATATACGATGGAATAATAATAATAATAATAATAATAATAATAATAATAATAATAATAATAATAATAATAATAATTGTTATGGTCCAGGTTAGGACCAAGGAAGAACAACACGAACACAAAAGTAGCAATAACGAAGATATATTACACGATATAATAATACAAGATGTGGAAGGTGTTAGTATGATTGTCAGTCTGGTTTGGATGAGTCTCTCTCTCTCTCTCTCTCTTGAGTGGCGTAGTATACATAGTGTTATGAAGAGTTCATTCTGTAGTTAT
Source organism: Acanthosepion esculentum (assembly GCA_964036315.1). Lineage (NCBI taxonomy): Eukaryota > Metazoa > Mollusca > Cephalopoda > Sepiida > Sepiidae > Acanthosepion > Acanthosepion esculentum. The sequence continues at coordinate 121,412,136 of OZ038490.1, forward strand.
AGGTAATTACCAATAATAATAATAATAATAATAATAATATAATAATAATAATAATGATTATGATAATAATAATAATAATCATAATAATAATAATAATGATAATAATGGTAGTAATACAGTTTCAACATCCTTAATTGGACCATAGCTGACATGAAGCGAATGGATGTCAAAACGAGAAACTTCTCACGTGCTACTGCATGAATCATCACAAGGCTGATAGCGATCGTCTGCATGTACACAAATCCGAAAAAGGCAGAAGATCAGTTCAACTAGAACTGTCTTACAAAATCATATCAATCTGTTTTCAAAGATAGCTGGAAATTTCAGAAGATTGGATGATGTTCTGTGTCAAAGAACATGGAAGAAATAAAAAATTCTTATTCACTAATAAAGGAAATCAACAAATTCAAACGGATCTTTAGGCTGAAATCTAAAAACAAATATTGTATATGGGGACATTAATAATTCCAGTTGTAGTTGGAGTACACGGATTGATTGGAAAATGGCCCGATAGATTCATTGAAAGTATTCCTGGTAGCCTCTGCCTTAAATAAATACAAAAGATTGTACTCATAGGCACAGCTCACACATTACGGAAAGCTTTAACTATGTAAAATGTGAGTGATGTTAGATATATGAAATTGTTTTACAAAAATGATTGGTAGAAAATGTCATGAAGATATATCAGTCCTTAGATCTCTCGTTGGGACACGGAAGGAAACGTGTATACAACAAAGGACATAATAATAATAATAATAATAATAATAATAATAATAATAATAATAATAATAATAATAATAATAACGCTTTAGTATGAATGCATAAACAAATAATAATTGAATGTTATAACTGTGATTTATATTAAAAAGTGTAAAATGAATTAAGAAAAGCTAGGCCAATATAAAGTTCATATTATATGATCAACAAAGTTCTTGAACTTGTTGTTAGAGCAAATAATGTTTTGTTTAAAAGGTCAACTAAAAAGTATGAATAAGAAAAAAAATGTAAAATGAAACATGATTCGTAGAATAATTATCGGTTCGATTAAAAGCAATTCTGCCGAGATGATGTCGTTCTGATATCACTGATAAAAATTTGTGTGATATATTTTTTCTTTATTTTTGCTCTTTGTAAATGACACTTCTTGCGAGGACAAATATTGAACGTGTTTTTACGTTTCTTTTAAACTTTATATTTGATGAAGTACTTTCTTTTTAAAAATCAGCTTAACTCCGCCGCGAAATAACAAAGTCTATTATTTTCTGGATTTCTATGAACGAAACACAGTTATTTAAGTAAGATGAAAAGGGAAAAAAATAAGATAAGAAAAAATCTAAAAACCGAAAGGTGTTTTTTCTTCGAACGTAAAGGAGCTAGAGTAGAAAGGCAGTACAATGTTAAAAGGAAAGAGAAAAAACAAGAAATAGAAAAAACAAGAAACAGAAATAAATGTAATAAAAAGATCAAGAGAAAGAAGGAAATAAAGAAAAGACAAAAGGAGAAGGTAAAAAATGTGAAAATATTAAGATGAAAAAGAAAACAAGTAAAAATGTGAGAAAAAGGCAAAGGAAAATATATTTTATAAGTTAAATAAAGTAAAGTGAGTATAACCAAGACAATTCATGGGACTTTATGAAATTGAAAAATATAAGAAAATAAAAAGATAAAATAAAGGTAATAAAACTAACACGTATATGTGTGTGCTTGTGTCTCTGTGTAAAAAGAAATAACGAATAAAGTTTTAAAAATACATTAGAAAATGAAAAGAACGACTATAGAAGATAAGATGTTTTTGAGTACGTGTGACAATAATTAATATGAAGGGTAAAAATGGGAAAAAAAAGAAAGAAATTAAAAATGAACGAATAAAGAAATGAAATATTAAAAGTTAAAAACAAATAAAATACGAAGAAAGCAAAGGAAAAATATGCATACGAGTTTATATGAAGGAGGAAAAAAAGGAGAAATCAAGTATGAAAGAAAATGAATGAAAAATTCAAGAATAAAAAATAAATTAAATCCTGAAAAACAAATAAAGAAAAAATTACAAAAGAAACTGAATCGAAATCTGAATATATTACGGAAGGAAAACAAAATGGAGTAAAACTCTGAAAGAAAGAGGACTGGGAAAAATTACAGTAATTCATTCTATAAAGAGAGACGTGTTTAAAAAATACGGAAATAACAAAACTATTATGATGGAACTGTAAAAAAAATATATCAGGAAATAAAAAAAAAATACGAATAAATGAAGAAAATCCTGTATTGAAAAATGTTAAATGCGGAGGAAAGCAAAAGAAAGGATAAAATTTGTGAAAGTATTTGCACAGGAATAAGAAAGAAATTAACGTAAATATTGATAGAGATGAAGAGGGACATGCAAATGAGGGGAAGAAAAAATGTATACTTGATTATAGCGGCAACACTTTCGGTGAGTCTGTTTTAATATCAATTACGTCATGGCAATTTCAATTCGAAAAGCGCTCGCCATATCATGGTTTAATAAATGTTTTTAACCTGGAAGCTGCTACCCACAGAAGGGTACAAACGTTTTAGCCAACGAGGAAATGTGGTCCACAGCGCATTTTACTGTTCCTGGCATTCATTCAAAGAAAAGTTTAATTTTCCGATTTCGTTTGCGCTTCCAAAATCTGAGTTTTGTTCACAATGAATTCACGGGGACTTAGTCCTCAAAAAGGGCATCTGCATTAAGGTTATATGTACCTTTTGTGTTCTGTTTTTAAAGTACTAGCAGCAAGGCCCAGCGTTGCCCGGGCCTGATTCAAAAATCGTACGACTCATACAACAATCGCTACCACTTGACTTAAAATATTTTTGCCCTTCCTTGCCTTTAAAGGAGTGCCCTTTGCCGTGCTGATGTTGCTACATGCCTTACTTCTTGCCTATCTCACACTGGGAATTTTTTATAAGCTCTATACTAAACATTAAATCTGTTACGAAAAAAGAACTAAACAAAATGAACACAAAACGATCAGCATTAAAAAAAGGACTCGTAACTGGAAAAACCGAATGAAAAAAGAATGTTAACAACAAATACTTTTTCACACCCAACCCAGTTCTGAGGAATCAGAATCAACGTTGACGTTAAGCAAGCGAATGAGCCAACTGGAGTAAAGTGCCATGCAAATTTATAGTTTTCCCACTTGTGTCGAATGCAGCTATCGATTTTTGTGCATGATAGCATGCTAGTTAACATTCGTGTCAGTCAGCTGTTGGCTCTCACGCTGGCCAATAGAATCTTCCTACCTATTCGTGGCAGCCAGCTATAGGCTCTCACTCTGGCCAGTAGAAAATGGCCGAAAAATAATGAAAACTGTCGTAGAAGCATGAAAAAATCGATTATTTCCACTATCGATGGGAGTTGGGAAATGCAAAGTCGCTTTTGGCCTTTTTCCTAACTTGGAGCACGTGCATGTACATTTTGGTGCAAATCCGTCGGAAATTCCGGTCGTGCATACGTTACACACACACACACACACACACACACACACACACACACACACACACACACACACACACAGACACATCCTGTCTTTTATAGATAGAGATTTTACAAATCAAAATATGTAAAAGATGAGATCGAAAAATCGTCTTACTGAACAAATAATAAAAGAAAAAGTTTATGAAATAAATGCGTTAAAGCAGTGGTTCCCAACCTTTTTCACATGGCGGCACACTGTTGAGGTCTTTAAATTTTCGCGGCACACCTATCACAAAAAATAAATATTTTCCACTCATAAAGCCTTTTTGCAATAAAATAATAAAAAACAAAGAATATCATATAAGAAGAATTTTTATTCCCATAAATCAACATATCCTGTATACAATATCGGGTTATAAAATAATAATCGTGAATGTCAGTGGGACAGTTGTGCATTAAGTTAGATTAGCCTGAAATTGAAAAGATTAAAAATGGTTAGGAAAAGTTAAAAAAATGTTTGGGAGTTAGGAGTATTACGTAAAACCTCACATAGTACAGTTCTGTGTTACAACATTTTGTCTTACAACCTGTGTATTTAGGAATCGTTTTGGTATCGAAATCGGGTCTGAATTATTCAGCTCCGATGCCGATTCCCTTTAACGGTTAAAGAAATAAACAGTAAGAAGAAAAGAAAGAAACTTAGAAAAGCGATGACTAGGCGAAGACAACTATGAATAAATGGAAGTGAAACATTCTTCCTTGGCTGTTTTAATTAGAATTTACTCATTCCAAGTAAATCAACATAAATGAACTATCGATTTGTATGCCGGTGAAGGAGATCAATGCAGATAATTCATTGCAATATTTCTTGTTAGCTGTATGTAAAATGCGGACTAAATTTTAATGGCAGCTATTCATATGGTGAA
>OZ038490.1:121421503-121504003 GCA_964036315.1 Acanthosepion esculentum
TTGATCTTGTTGTTGTTGTTGTTGTTGTTGTTCTTCTTCTTCTTCTTCTTCTTCTTCTTCTTCTTCTTCTTCTTCTTCTTCTTCTTCTTCTTCTTCTTCTTCTTCTTCTTCTTCTTCTTCTTCTTCAGAATGATACTAACCGTTATCTTTATGATATGTGGTGTTTCGCTACAGTTTTTGGCCAAGAAACATATAAAGTGATATTAAATGAAAGAGGAAATAGGAAAGAGCGAAGAAAAATACAAAGAGAGTGAGGGGGTGGGGATCAAATAATGTAGGATCGATGGAAATGATTAAAACTGAAAAGGAAAGAAGTTATAAATAATTAACTTTCTATACAAAGAGATGGGAAGAATTAGAAACGAAGTCGTAGAGAGACTTTTGGACAAGATACCTTCAACTGATGAAGGAAAGGAGGGAATTACACGGAGAGAAGAAATATCGTTAAATATACTTATTTAAAAATAGGATAAAAGAAAGATAAAAGAGAGGTTGCACTAGAAAATATTTGTTTGTTCTTCCTTTTTCTAATATGAGATTCATATATATTTCCATAAAATTTAGAAAATACCTGAAGATATTGTGATATTCTGTGCTACCGTAGGAAGTGGATATGACACAAAATGTTGCTGGACCTGTCAGACTGCGTTACTTAAAAGGATACATTTTTCTTTTTTCTTTCATTTCATTTCCTGGCATTTGCTTTATTGAACGTAGTGTGGATTTATTTATAACCGCAAATTATATAATCTTCATTTTTTTTCATATTCATTTTACTCCCAACTTTTAAGAGTTGTCTTCAGTTAACCTGAAAAATGGTGCTATGTGTATAAAAATAAAACTCATATTAACTTTATTTCAAGAATTTATCGGACAGCATTTGAATTTTTAAGCTATTTTATTTTTTTCACTGAATTTTGCTGATCGTTGTTTTTGTTCCTGTTCAATATAGTCATTATTAGGTTGGCGCGAATACATATACATTTAGATCGCAGATTACATGTTAATTTTTCATCTGAGGAGCTTTATGAAGAAAATGATTCATCACTATTTACTCTAATGTATTTTTGATCTTATTAATTATAGTTGCTATGCAGTATTTTAATTTGATATCGATTTATATTGTTGTAATTGATTTATATCGATTATACAAAAGGCATTGTTCAGATCAATACTCATTAACTATGTATATATATATATATTATTTTGTTTCGATTGTAACAGAATTTTCAAGAAGGACGTAAAAAACCGATACAGAAGTAAATCAATTTAATTTGATCAATCAATAACATAATCGCTGTCATTAGTAATTAAGATATTCTAGTACAGAGATAGTTCATCATCGCCAAATACAATTGTGGAGATTTTTCTTTCTTAAAGAAAGTAACAGTGATAGATTTTAATTGATTTCTTCCATTAAATTCGAATGTGTATGTTTTAAGAAATTATTCAAACGAAAGAAATAAATCATATTCGGAACATGCTGATTATAGTGGGTGACGTTAAGTGAATAGTTTCCTTTTTTCTTGAGTTTTCTACCAGAGACTTTGCATTGATATTTTCTACAGTAAAACCGCACAAATAAAACTTTTCTGTTGATCCTAATTGCTTAATGATGTTTCTTCAGTAACTCATGAATGATAGCTGAGTCTTTTGAAGCATTTCACTCCAAGCAAGGCGGGAGTGCCACTACTACGAAAGGGAATACCGAGTGTGTAAGTCAGAGAAAAGACTGGGTATAGGGAGGCGAGGAAAAGGCAACAAAAGATGTCGATTCACATTTAAATATTTCAAGATTATAGTTATCAGGGAAGCAAGTTAGAGGAAGGGAATTCCACTGTCAGGAAGTGCAAGTGAAGAACCTGTTGGAGTAGAAGAGGCGATCGACTACCCTAAATGTTGTAAAACATTTGAAAGATAAGAAACTATATAGACATATCTTGATGATCAATGATTTTTGTGCGCATCAAAACTTATCCTCAATTGACAATCATGTAACGAACTAGAATGGATGAATATCCGTTTAGACTTAAATTTGAATTCGATTCTGGAAACACATTGTTTATATTATTTTTCTTTTCAGACTGAATCATATCAGAGCGATTAGAATCAACCATTTTAAACTTGCTTGAAATTTACTGAAATTTATTTTTCTATAGGTTTGAACGCAGCAATAAAGGACTACCACTATCCTCTACCCAGTCCAGAAGAAGTATTCACTAAATTAAATGTCGGAATTTCTTTTCAAAAATTGATTTAATTGAAGCGTACTTGCAAATTCCAGTCGATGAGGAAAGTTCAAAACTATTATGCATAAACACACACAAAGGATTGTACAGATACCAAAGATTACCATTTGGGATTAAGGTCGCGCCGGCTATATTCAAACAGACAATGGATACGATGCTTGCCGGACTAGAGTACACGATTGCATACCTGGATGACGTAGTGATTAATAGCGAAAGCACTGAACAACACTGGCAACATGTACAAGAGGTGTTTAAGGGAATAGAAAGCTATGAATTCAAAGTAAAAGGAAATAAGTGCGATTTTTTCATGAAGGAAATTAAATACCTTGGACATATCATAGATCAAGAAGGTAGACGACCAGACCCAGAAGGTCTACAGCAATAAAAACAAAAATGCCAGTTCCTAAGAACATAACAGAACTACAAAGTTTTCTAGGCTTAGTTAGTTACTACCAGGAATTCCTACCTCAAATGCATAAACTACGCACACCACTGAACGAGCTGCTAAAGAAAGAAAAGTTTGGCAGTAGACAGATAAATGCCAGGAAACATTTGAAAAAATAATTAAAACGTTAACTTCAGATTTATTTTTGGCACACTACAATCCTAAACTAGAAATTACTGTATCAAGTGACGCGAGCGCCTACGGAGTCGGCGCGTGTATATTACATAAAATGCCAGATGGGTCAATAAAACCCATCGCACATGCTTCTTGAACCCTACTATCCAGCGGAGAAAAATTACTCACAAATAGAGAAAGAAGCCCTGTGAATTATCTTCGCAGTCACAAGGTTTCATAGGTACATCTATGGTAGACATTTTACTCTACAGGCGGATCACAAACCGTTACTAACAATTTTTGGTTCGAAAAAAGGTCTACCGGTTTACACTGCAAATAGGTTACTAAAATGGGGAAGAATTCTTCTGAACTACAATTTCAGATTGGAGTATTTACCAACGAAAAAGATCGGGCATGCGGATGGTATGTTGAGGCTTATACCAACAAAGACAGAACCATTGGAAGATACGGTAATCGCAGCCCTAAGAAATGAAGAAGATATCAGGACAGTACTATGTTGTACAGTTAGAAACCTCCCAGTCATACTACAAGACATAAAAAATAAAGCCAAAAATGACGAATTTATAAATGAAACAAAAGCAAAATAGCAGAAAAATGAGCAAATTTCGGACAGCTTTTCTTTATGCGATAATGTACTACTTTACAACGAAAGGGTTGTAATTCCCAAAACAATACAAAAGCGAATCCTAAAAAATTTCCACAGGGGCCATCCTGGTATAAATAGAATGAAGTCGCTAATGCGAAGCTATGTATATTGGAAGACTATGAACCAGGATATTAATCAGATGGTGGAAATGTGGAAGGGTTATAATTTAGCAGCCAAAGCACCACCAATCATCCACAAGCCATGGCCAGAGACTGATCGTCCGTGGTCAAGAATACACGCAGATTATGCAGGACCAATAGACGGTTTCTACTATTTAATCATAGTGGATAGCTATAGTAAATGACCGGAGGTGTTTCGTTGCAAAAATCCTACTTCGGAAACAACCATAAATTGCCTCCACGAGGTATTCGCTCGGTTTGGTGTAGTGGATTGCCTAGTCACAGATAATGAAACGCAATTCCCGTCAGCAGACTTCCAAGAGTTTTGCAAAATTTATCAACTAAAACATATAAAATCCCCGCCTTATCACCCAAGACCAAATGGACAAGCGGAGTGATTTGTTGATACACTCAAAAGAGCGTTACGAAAAGCCTATTATTTGCCTACGGAAAAAAGCATTACAGCAATTTCTTCAGGTATATTGAATAACGCCAAATAATGATACAACATCGGCATTATCACCCGCAGAAGTGATGTTTACTAGAAAAATCAGATCAGCTTTTGATAAATTGCTACCAAGTAAAACGAAATAAGTAACACAGTCATATGCACAAAAAGAAAATTACTCCCAGGAGAAAAAGTTTTTTTAAAGCATATAAAAATAATACATCTTACTGGGAGCAAGGCACAATTGAGAAAAGAATCGGCAATATGGTTTACATAGTACAGGAACAAAAGTCCTCACATAGAAGCCACGTAAACCAAATAAGGAAGAGACCGTTACAGGATGCTAACGGTCCACCTCAGGAAGAGGTAATGGACACGATTTTCGATACATTTTGTATAAAAAGGCCACAAACAATGCCAGAACCAAGAAAATCGTCCAGAAAAAGTAAGTTCACAGAACCTTTGGAAATAGATCCAAAGAAAAAAAGATATTAAAAACCCCTGCTACGCAAAAGCTTCGAAAGCTGGGTGTTATGGGAACTTACCCATAATAATAATGGGCTATTCCGAACATCATAAATACTACGCCCCAAGAGGGAGCAGCAGTCAGAGTCAGAGTCAGTCAGAGAATCAGAGACAGAGTCAGACGATTACTGTAAGACATTGGAATAGTGATACTTGTCGAGACAACATCGTTCACTCTAACCAAATCTGATATTCATTACTAATACTTCTACTTCTTTTGTACATATTTCTGTCTGTAATATATCTGTGTTATTCCATACCTGTGTTCGAGTTATTCTTCATTGGTTCTACCTTGGACCATCACCGGGGTACAAGGAACTTGGACCATAACACTATCTATCTATCTATCTATCTATCTATCTATCTATCTATCTATCTATCTATCTATCTGTGTTTGTCTGTGTGTGTGTGTGTCTCTGTGTGAATATATGTGTGTATAGCCAGCTTGACAGTGAACAAAGAGTGTTAGATGGTCGTGGCTCAGATATAAAGACAAGCTAAAGAGTAACCTCACATCTCTCAGTGTCTCATATTAACTTCGAGCGTTTTACCCTGGATAGAAATATTTGGAGATATTTGTGCCAGAGTGGTATTAGAAATCAGTCATGAGACAACGACGAACAACGTTAGCAAATATTCCTATTGGCATGTCTCGAATTCGTGCTGTTGCACAATATGTGAAGTTTTATGCAGATAACTATCGGGATAGTATATATATATATATATATATATATATATATATATATATATATATATATATATATATATATATATATGTGTGTGTGTGTGTGTGTGTGTGTGTGCTCTTATTATTATTATTATTATTATTATTATTATTATTATTATTATTATTATTATTATATTTCCTTTGATTTCTGGTGTGTATACATTTCTTTCCCTGTCCCACCCAGAGACCTAAGTTCAGAAAGGCATCATGACATTTCCCACAGAAAAAAAAACAAACATTTTACATAGAAAAAACCCTTCGTAAGGTGTGGGCTGTACTCGTGAGAACAATTGTTTGTATTTCTTTAAGGCATGGGTTTCCAGGGATCCATTCAATTAGTCTACTGGAATCTTTTCCAACCAATCCGAGGGCTGCAACAACAACAAAGATTGTCCCCATGTGCCACATTTTTGAGATTTCTATTTCAAGGTCCTTGTATTTTGATAGCTTTTTGAAGATCTTCAAACATACATTGCAGTCTGCAGGGACTGCTATATCAATGAGGAGACAATTTTTGTTTGCGGTCTCTAATAACAATGTCTGCTCAATTAGCTTTGATTGTTCTGTCTGCGTGTATCGTGTAGTCCCATAAAATTGTAACGGGACCTATCTCCATAACCGGGTCTGGTTGGTGTTCATACCATTTTCTTTCAGTTTCCTTCCCATAGAAGTTACATATTTTCCAGTGCAGATATTGGCAAACTCTGTCATGCCGTGTTTTATATTCAGTGGGTTCCAATACCGTGCATCCTGATACAAGGTGATCAATGGTTTCTGGATAATTATCACAGAACCTGCATTTTAGGCTAACACATTATTTTAGTATGTGTGCTTGATAATTTCAAGTTAACAAGCACTGATCCTGTGCAACAAGGAAAAAAACCTTCCGCTTCAGCTTTTAACCCTGCACTACGTAGCCACCGATGGGTACGGGACTTGCCTACATCAGCTTTTTTGGTACGGGCAAAGTATTGGCCATGAAGCGGTTTATCTTGCCATTATTTCTGTATCTGGTCGGTTGCATTTGTCTTTGCTTTCTGTTTTAGTATTTTGCAGCTTCAGCCAGTGTATTGTGCTTTACCTGCATTGTTGAATCCATCTGAATCTCCATTTTGAATGTGTTGGCTTCTTTTATTACGGAAAGATGAGGCTTACTACATTCTTGTTTTTTGACGCATATCATCATCCATTCATCTGTAATTTCCAAGTATCTTTGAAGGCCAATTGTTGTGGTTTTGTAGGACTGTTCTAGTTGAACTAATCCTCTACCTCATTCAGATATGGTCACATACAAGCGATCAACATTAGCTTTGGGATGATGCATGCGGTAGCAAGTGAGAAGCTTTCTCGTTTTGTCGTCGATTCGCTTAATTTCAGCTATGATCAAGTTAAGGACATTAAAGCTGTATTGCACCACAGGGACAGCCAAGGTGTTTATGGCTGATATTCTCTTTTTTGAGTTCAGCTCGGTATTTGGTACCAGACGTACACGCATTTAGTACTCTTTTCTTACTTTCTCCTTCATTTGGGTATGCTGTATACCATCTCCTTCGCTAATTCCTATGCACTTATAAGCTTCATCATGTTCCAGTTCCCTAATCTTTGTGACAAAATCTAAATCTATTAAGAGTGTTTCTGGAATTCTTCCTTTCTTGAATATTACTTTTGCACATATATCTAATCCGAAGTCCATACCTATGTCATCAGTGAAACATTTTACAATATTGAGGAGGCTCTTCAACTAATTGTTATTTTTGGCAAACAGTTTGAGATCATCCATATAAATGATGTGATTGATATTTTTATCTAGTTTGTAGCTACTGTTGTTTAGTTCATGCGTAAGTGGGATGAAGGACAAACAAAATTATTACTATTATTATTATTATGATTATGATTATTATTATTATTATCTCTCACCGCTAGCACGATTCGGAGTTGTATGCATGATGCAAACTTCAGGTGCTTTGCATAGACTGATCGTTACACAAGTTGAATTATAATATATCTGCCATAATATATCAATGTAGGATTAATTATATGCTGCCATTACAGTTTTTTTTATTTTTAAAATTATATTTTAATTTAAAATTATAATTTCAATTAATATATATATATATATATATATATATATATATATATATATATATATATTATATATATATATATATATATGTGTGTGTGTGTGTGTATAAAATAACTGAAAAAAAAATGGGTGTTTTTTTATGAAAGTATTTATTTCTGTGTTTTTATATATATTTAATATTTCAGACAACCTCGGTCCTTACTCAGAAATCAAATAAGATTCTGTGTTTGTGTGTTTGTTTACTGCGTTTGTCGTGAGGCGTGGACGTCACGTGATGTGGAATGCGACTGTTTTTGAATTTTTGGCGGGATACTGATGATAGTGTTTTAAATTATGTTTAAAAAGGTTTTTTGACCATATCTAAAGAAATATTTTTAACTGTTAAAATATTTATATAGATTTAAAATATCCACGTGTTTGTTTAACCCTAGTTTATATCTGTCTAATTTTAGAATCCAGTATTTCTCTTTTCTTCTTCGTATGTATGTTGTACTAAAATTACTGTGTTTGTGTGTTTGTGTGTTTGTTTCGAGACTCGGACGTCACGTGATGTGGAATGTGAGTGTTTCAATTTTTAACGGACAACTGACGATAGTATTTTAGTTGTTGTTTAAAAAGGTTTTTTCACCATATCTAAAGAAATTTTATAACTATTGAAATATTTATATAGATTTAGAATACCCAATTCTTTGTTTAACCCTAGTTTATATGTGTTTAATTTTAAAATCCAGTATTTCTCTTTTTTTTCTTCGTATGTATGTTGTACTAAAATCTGAGTTTATCAATATACATTTGCAATTGTCTAGCGGTTGATTAAAGTGTTCCGCTGCTGGGGAATATGGATTATTTTCTCGTATGTCTTGTTTGTGGTTATTGAAACGAAGACTAAAGTTAGTTCCAGATTCGCCAATATATCCACTATTAGGACATATTTTGCAGAATAGGTAGTAAATTATATTATTGCTATCACAGGTGAGGCGGGGTGGATGTATTATGATTTTAGAGTTGGGTGTGAGAAATTCACTGTCTGTTATTATGTGTTTGCAAATTAGACAATGAGTTTTATTACATTTATAATTTCCTGTTTGGTTTGAATTATTTAGATATTTCGTAGAGGTGAGGATAGCTGATAAGTTAGGTGTTTGTTTTTTTGCGTTGATGGGTGGTTTGGCGAAAATGTGTTTGATATTTTTGTTTAATTGGAGGATCTTGTAGTCATTTTTTAATTTATGAGTAAGTGTGTGGGAATATTGATTTTTGTTAAAAACCATGGGAATCCGATTGTTGTTTTACTTTTCTTGTATGTGTGTTACGGTTTATATGGATAGTTTTATTTAGTGCTTCTTTTATTATATTTATTGGGTAGTTACATTTTAGGAATTGTTCTGTTAAGTTATTAATGTTGTGTAGAAAATCTAGATGGTCTGAGCATATGCGTTTGATTCTTAGAAATGAGCTGTATACGATAGATTTTTTTTAATTTAAGAGGATGACAGCTTTTGAAGTGAAGGAATTTATGCTGGTTTGTGGGTTTGTTGTATAGACTGGTAGAAAGTGTATGTTTGTTTAATTTTATCACAACGTCTAAGAAAGGGACGCATGTGTATGAATGTTCCATGGTAAATTTAATTGTATCGTGGAAGTTGTTGCAGAAAGTGAAAATTTTTTTTAGTTTTTCTGATCCATGAGTCCATAATAAGAAAATGTCGTCAATATATCTAAAGTAGTGTAATGGTTTAAATTCTGAATTGTCTAGTATTTTCCTTTCTAGAATGAGCATAAAGATATTAGCATAGCTAGGTGCCATTTTCGTGCCCATTGCTGTGCCACTAATCTGTAAATAGTGTTTGTTGTTGAATTTAAAATTGTTATGTGTTAGAATGAAATTTATTAATTGACATATATCTGTAACTTGGTTGTTGGGTAATTTTTTACTAAGGAACTCACGGCAAGCTGAAACTTCTTCAGTGTGTGGAATGTCCGTGTAAAGAGATGACACATCCATCGTTACTAGGATTGTATCCGGGTGGACTGAGTTGATGTTTTTTAATTTGTTGAGAAAGTCAGTGGTGTCTCTAATATAACTAGGTATGTCAGGCAGTAAAGGTTTTAGGATGTTGTCTATGTACCCGGATATAAGTTCTGTGAGGGTACCAATGCCTGATATTATGGGTCTACCAGGTGGTATGATTTTGAGGGATTTTGAAATTTCATAGATATTCCCTGCATTGTTTCGTTGTGTAATTTGGTGTTGGTTGGATGAAAGAGTGTTAGAGTGTTTTTCTGAAATGATTTTGAGGAGTTTGTGTAGTTTTGGGATAGTGTAGAATGTTGCTGTTCTAGGGTTCTCAGGGATAAGAGAATTTATGGTCAATCCACGCAAAAATTTAAACTTGTCAAGATAAAAAATAGATTTCAAAATCATGAAAAGACATTGGATCAACATTTAAAAGAACAGTACGCATGAAAAATAGAATGAAAAGAAAATATTTCGTGAGGTTTCTTCCGTGTATGTAAATTAAGAGAAAAGATACAGAAAGTAACGAAAGCATAAAAATTTATAAAGCATTACAAAGAAGAATTAAGGTGAAGAAGTACAGACGTTGAGTAATAAATGTTGCAGTATACAGGATGGATATGATGACAAGAGTAGGGTTATGTTCCTTCATCGAATTATAAAAAAGGGTTTAGGTGACAACATAGGGGATGTTGAATAATATTTAAGCCGTAATATCTTTGTATGAAATACCTTGCATGCGGGTTGAGCAAGTAAGCAAATACAAAAGAGTTGTAAAACAGCAGTATGTCATCTCACCGAATTTATTCAACCTATACAGAGTGGATTTATTATGAGAGGATATAATTTCAACAAAATATATGATAAACAGAAGAGTATGTCGATAGTCGACGTTGGAAACATGCGACCAAGAAAGCGCAATGAGATATGCTCCCTTAGATGTCTATAGTTATGTTGTTCTGGAATTGTCATCAATGGTCGACTGAACTTGCTTTGTTTCAATGACTTTTGTTTTGTTGCTATTAGTTACTTTGTTCAATAAATGATTTCATATTTTTTAGAAAAAAAGAAAGAAAAATTCTAACCTAAAGTGGGTGTTAGTATCGGCCATTCTGATGGAAATTTTTTAAAAATGTTTATCTCCGACGGGTAAAAGATAACAGCTTGGTTTTATTGGCGTTAAAATTTACAAGCCATTCCTTGCCCCAGTTAACCATTTATTAGACGCCATTTTAGAGATCGGCTGCCAGTTTTTCTTTGTCGAGCATATCGTTTTACTTGTAAGCATTACTATTAAGAAAGATGTAAATAAGTGCGTCATCAGCATAAGTACCTAAGTTAGGAAAATGATTACATCTAGAATTTTGATGATAAAACGTAAGAAACAACGTCAGGCAATGATAGAACATGTGTCCTTTCTATTAACCTTCCTTACACAATTTGGTAATAACGACTGGATTCAGTCAATATTAGTCCAGCGACACGATCGATCTTGCGCTTGTGAAGAAGGCCAAAATGTTAAACATTGTCAATCGCTTTCAAGATATCTAAAGCCACAAGCCGGGCGTCACCGTTCTTATTTACAGCTAGATACAAAATATGCTGAAAAACAAGTCGCTGGAAACAGAAATGCATTTATTTCACAATTTGGAAAGAGCAGGAGCCAATTAAAAAGAGCATATTTCCTTAGAATAAGTCCTGAAGACTCGTAGAAATCTCTTTGGAGAACATAGCATAGTTAGATTGCATATCAGTTATTAGATATTCCGAGTATTCTAGAAAAAACAAATCAGGCAAATATATTCCTGAAGTTCCGTGCAAAGCAATCTGCTTTATCAGCAGTATTTAATTGTAAAAAAACATTGACTCGTATAATAAAATCTATCATAATGGAAATCAGCTCCGGTTGACATTATCAAATTTTCAAGGCGGTTTCAGATTAAAGCTAAAGGAAGACTCAGCTGTATGTGACAGTTTCATTCATTTTCTTTTCTTTTGCAAACGTTAAAAGAAATGCGTTCTTGATTTGTTTACTTGCTTATTAGGGCGAAACAGATTTACCTTTTGTTGACGCCTAAAGATGCAAATTCGATTTATTTAAATTAATTATTTAGTGCAATATTATTGAATTCCTGTAGAATCTTTCCTTCATATTAATTTGCTGAATCGAATGAAACTCATTAATAAAGACAAATATATATAAAAACAATCTTAGTTGTATGTATTGAGAATAAATCGACTTTATTAACAATGTCTTTATAGGCAAATCTCTTAACCTTATATCTACATTAGGTGACCAGTATCTCAAATAGCAGACCTTTATCTATTTGAACGTCATTATTCATTTATAAAAGGTATACATGAAATAAATAGGACAAAACTTGATGAATACTGCAAAAGCGATTGGAATTGTTTTTTCTTTATACATAAGAAAAAAAATTTCATAATATGAAGTCTCTGTATAAATTTACAATATCTTTTATATTTTCGGGATTGACACTGTCGACGATAATATTTATAATCCAGAGATTAAAAAATAGATATGAGTGCATATTACATGCAAACAGAGGCACACACACGTGTCTCTGTTTGCATGTCGTGTTTGTATTTACATTAAGAAAAGAAGTCGAGATGTATCATAAAATCTCAAACTCGCAAATAATTCCTTATTAAAAAAAAATGATATGGAGATGACATATTTATTTCATAAAATACGTATCTCTTACAAATGACATTTTGTTAATATCCATCTTCTTCAGAAAATCATTGTAGCATCCAACGTCATCTAGTAAGTCGCACCTTACCGACATTAAAAACATCTACTAAACGTAGAATTAAAACAGATCTATGAGAGAAATTAATGTTATACGCTTAACGTAGGTACCTGCACTAATTCGCAGAAAAAAGAGTATACCATAATGCAAAAATTCCCCAAACTTGCTGAAAAAATAGCTTTAGCGTCAAAAATCATTTTGGTATTAGGAACGAGCCAAGAATTTTTGGATTATTTAATTAATTTTTTTTTATCATTTCTAGCACGTTCGAAGTTTTGTTAAAAAGAAAACTTTTTCTTTCGTCAGCAGGGAGAGCAATGATCAGTTTAGAAAATTCTGTCATCTTTTCTGCGGTAAAATCAAACGTACTGATTTAGAAATTCTTGGAAAAATCAAATAATTTTCTGGTTTTAATGACACTTTCAGGAGTTATTCACAAATGAATGAAATTATTAGAACATTATTTATTTAGAAAACCTTAGTAAAAATATTTTTAAATATCTGTTACCACCCAATTAATTAATTTTATGAAATTTAAAGAAATTAAATTGTTACCGCCTTAATATTTATTTTAGTTAAAAGATACCTTATTTTGTTAAAAGCAGAACTCTCTGGAAAATTTAAATCATCAATTTGTTTTGTAAAACGGAAACACATTTTACCGAAAATCTGCTCTGATTCATAAAATAAAAATATAACTATGATATTATTTAATTAGAAAAAAGTTTTTAAGTGATTTTATAAGATTTCTTAAGAACACTATTGACTTAAGACGATGAATGATAAATTCTTCCAAGAATTGTTTTCATTTGTTTTTGAAATTAATTAGAATAATATATTGTAAATATTTTAAAAATCTGTATTAATTTCACCATTTAGATGGTATTTTTATTAACTACATTTATTAATCATAGAAAAGTTCTTATAATTATTCGAATAATAATATTTTTGAAATATTTTTTTTTTTGTATATCAATAAACGTTCCGAGTTTTGTAGATACGGATGTTCATACATGGTATTATCAAAAAAATATGACTGATAAGGATTGTAAATTTAAAGCCAACGTTTTCTGAAGTTTTTAAGATTACTGAATACTTAAAAATTATAGAAAAATACACGGCTAAAAATGGCGATTAAATCAGGTTTTTAGTAGAAAAATAAACATACTTCGAGTCTATTTAAATTAGTTTTGAAATATAGGAAAGTACTTTGCTTATTGGAAATATTAAATTTAATCTATTAACTTGGAATCAAGAATAAAAGAAAAGCTTCAAGAATGATTTATAATTTCTTAATATTTATTTTAAAGTTTAGGCAACGCTGTGTATGTACCTAATGATGTAATTCTAATCCATTTTGGCTTACTGACCCACATTTGGGACAGCAAGATTTTTTAGAAACATTGGTAATGCCGGGTATTTATTTTAATCTATATAATTATTACCGCATTTTACTGAAAGTATTAATGTGTTAAACTAACACACAAACACACACATAAGCGCGCACACACACACACACACACACATATATATGAGTGCGTGTGTGTCTGCTTATATGTATGTGTGAATATGATTCACAATGGAGATTTTTATGGAATATACATAAAATTTATATGTATATTTCTGTGTACATATGATTGTATATATATATATATATATATATATATATATATACATGATTGTGGATATATATACATGCATGGTTCTGTATATGTGAGTAAAATTATGAGAAAGAGAGACAGTGAGAGAAAGATAGAAAGAGAGTAAGAGTGTATATTTCCTGAAATGTATGCAAAATAATATATTTTTGCAATCTAAATCAGTTTTCAGATCCACTGGTTTAACAGAATTATATATATATATATATATATATATATATGACCATTCACTATGATCTCCTAACACCTATATCTCCTGTCTTGTTCAACCGATTTTGCATACATCAGCAAAGGTCAAGTGCTTAGTTGGCAGCAACTAAAGTAAGAAACGTTGAAGAATGGCGAAGGATCCAACGCTTGGTCATTGGTTTAATGCAGCTGCGCGAAAGGGCAATATTGCTGGTGACCAGGCGGAAATAATTGTGTTGTGAGCCTAACCGTATTCAGGTGGGTTATTATCACGGACAAAGACACGGACATTGATGGAGACATTGTGCAATTGACATTCGAAACAGTGACCTTGTTTCTCTAACTTGAATAGAAAATGTCCAGTTTTCACGAGGCTTAAGGCCGCCAGCTAACTTTCTCTTCCCCAGGATTCTCTGCATTATTTCCATCTCGTGAGATTAGCACGCTTACATACCTAACTATAGACAGAAAAACCTACATATTCCTGAGTATGCTGATATGTTCTCGGCCCGAACGACTTTACCCCATGTGGCCAAAAGACCAGATATCAGATAGTTGTTTGAAAAACTCTCTTGGTGGAACTGAAAAATTTCCAGAACCCTCCTTGTTATAACATATCGGGATACGAATAAATACAGGTATTAAACACACGTACACACACACACAAACACACACACACACACACACACACACACACACACACACACATATTTACTTATTTATATATATATATATATATATATATATATATATATATATATATATATGCGCGGTACTTAATGGAAAGCGCACAATATCAGTGACAGAGATAGCATAAGTTGTACGGATATGAGTTTTTAACATTGGGTTTCACACTTTTACGATCATCAGATACAATGGTTTATTTTTTAAAACTCGATCTTTTTATGCATGTTTGACTGTATTCAGGGGCAGGAGGGTGAATATAGTTCTGTGTTTGGTTGGGATCGTACTATCATATGCATAGGCACATACATACAGGTGTACGCATTTTACTTCACACCAACACATCCATATATGCAAATCGAAACAAGGCGCAGATACATATCCGTGCGTTCTGGCATACATACTTACGCAGTCGTAATTATATTTCGGTGTCAGGACTTTAGCTTTTTATGGACGGCGATGAACATTTTAACAAGGAGCGGATAGATGTGTTCTTGACGCTTTTCAAATCTACCGCATGGACAGTCAAAGAAACTTAAACTGCCTCACACACACATGTTTTGACGCGCATATACACTATCATTGGTTTGGCCTTTTTCACCACCACTTTTTTAAAGCTGGGTTCTGTTTGTGGCTATGGTGGTGATGACGCTTGTATTTTCAACGCTACCTGCTTGTAGTTATGACTATGCCTGCAGTGGTTATGACTATGCCTGCAGTGATAATAGCTGTGGTATTAATTATTATTGATAATGTTAATAATCGATATTGATGTGTTAACCGTAAGATTAACCTTAATGGCCGAATTATAAAAAGGTGGAGCAATAATGAAAATATTAGCTATCATAATATATGATAATAATACAGATAACGCAACGATAATGACGATAATAAAAACAATGGCGGTACTAAAACCAGTACGGATGGTAGTGGTGATGGTTATGAAGTGAAAGATGGGAGTGATGGTAGTGTAGGTAACGGTATTGATAGTTCTATCGGTCTGTGTTGATTGTTATGGTGGTGGCTGTGTTAGTACCATGTTTTTATTTAGTTTCATTCCTGGTTGTGTTCAGTTATATTGTAAGTGCTATTCGTTTGGTATGAACTCTGATAGAATATATTTATTTTCGTGTCTGCATTTAGAAATTATTTCCGATCTATGGTTTAGTAATTCCATTTGTTGAGTGTAGGAGATTATTGCCACTGTTTCATATAGACAAAGTGCTATGTTATTGCAGGCAGGCGCGTTTTTCATGATTTCCGAGCTTATTTTTGGTGTGGTGTTTCTGTCTCTTAGTTGTAATATGTATGAATATAGTGTGGTGCTGTTGGGGTATTCTCTGTTGGAGAATGAGAGGTCGAAGGGGTATTTTCTTCGCTTGAATGTACCTTCTCTGGTGCCAATGTAGTACACTGTAGATTTGTTTGCCTTTATCTTGGCTTTGTATATTATATTCGTTTGTAGGCAGTTTCCTTGTAATGATGTAGTTTGTCTCTGCACTAGCATTGGGGTCTTCGATTGCGCTATTACAAGTTATTTAATTTTTTGTTGTGGCTTTTTATTATTTGTGTTATATTTTTGGTGGAGTTGTAGCTAATTTTTACGGTGTTTTTGTTAAATATTTCTGCTGAAGTGTTTGTTACGGGGAAGTGATTTTTATTAGAATTCGGAATGTCCTACCGATGTTTGTTCTGACGATTTTCTTGTATGATGGGTTAAACCAAATTATATTCCTTTTTCTGTTTTTTCGTTTTGGTTGTGGTGGTATGTTTTCTAGCTTATGCTTGTACCCGATTTTCCTCAGTGCGTTGTAATATGGTATTTTCTGTCGGTAAATATTTCTATGTTCGATGTGTTGTCTGATATCCTATGACTGACTTATTTGGTGATGTGCTTGAAGATTGAGGGTGAATGTTTGGAGGATGAGTGTATGTATGTCGCGGTGTCATTTTATTTTTATATAGTTCATAGATTTCTTTGTCCAGGTTGAGGGTGATGTCTAAAAGGTTTACTCTTCTTGAGGTTGTATTTATTTCTATTTTGAATCCAAAACCTTGCAGAACATTTAATATATTTTTCGTAAAATTATCTATTTTGGGACTATTGGTTTCTCTTTGAGAATTAGGCTGTCGTCTCTGTATAGGCTCTGTCTTTGTTCTCTAGTATTCTGGCTAGGTAAGAAAGGATAAAGATACTTACCAGATTAAGCTCCGTCGTAGCTTCCCCTTGTTACGTCAAAAAGGGCCGTCATTATATTTTTCCCCATTGTTGTGGAGCAATAGGGATACATTGAGGTCAACATTGAACGGCGACACCCTGTTACACGTTTGAACGCAATCTTTAGGCCAAGTGTGTTGTATTATAGCTGAAATATTTATATATGCTTGTCAATGTCACATGTCATAATCTTGGTGGAATTGTAGCTGATTTTTACTGCGTTTTCCTTGACTATCTTGAGAGTGCTTGATGAAGGGATGTGTTTTTGTATGATTTTAATGAAGATTAATTCATGTGTATGCATTTACGTTTCTGTTGTACTGTGGGTTGAGGCATATGACGTTTCTCTTCTTGTTTGCATTATTGTGTTGTGTGGAGTGAGTTTTGTCGAGAATTCATTATCGTCCAGGGCCATCTTTTAGTTTTTCCTGGGTTCGTTGAGGGCGATCAATAATAAATAAAAATGTTGTCTAAAAACATTATAAATGGCCACGAAACCACAATTATCTCCACTCAGTAGCCCACGGAATAACTCAAAACATAGTCGTTCCCGCCCTGCAAAATAACCGTTAGAACAATGCAATAGACTACCAAAAATGCAATACAGCAATACAGCAATACAATAGACTACCGAAAATGCATCATTAACTCGTATATATAAATAGTCGAGCATAAACACAATGCTCATGAAACAGATTATCCCCTATAGCTGTCGACGTCAATGTCCACTTATATATATATATATATATATATATATATATATATATATATATATATATATATATATATATAATTATTTATTTGAATATTACAACATAAATATGTTATAAAATCACGACAAAAGTAGCCATTTTGTTTCAACACTTCTTGTGTCTTGTCAAGTGATAATATAGAATATAGAATAAATGGTTTTAAAAGTTTCAAATTAATCAACGATCCTTAGCTAGGAGTAAACGCTGTTACATAAGCTAGAGTGACCAATCAAAATACAAGTATAGGATGAATCGAAAAATTTGACAACTAAGCAAGGTTATCATAGATATTAAAAGATTTATAAAATTTGAAATTAAAATTAAAAGTAAAAAATTAAAAAATTAAAATTACCTATTTAGAAATCTAAATCAGATCTCTATTAAGTTTTAAATTGTAGAATTACCAAGGAGAAAAAATATAAAAATAAAAATAAAAGATATATATGCTATTTAATTTGTATTTTCATTGAAATTATGTTGAAAGTTGTGTTCGGAATCCCAGACAGAAATGTATACACTTTAGTTTCATTTCAACATGTTAGTCGCCTCTCACGTGAAATCATTCGAACAACGGCATGTTAAGCGCTCAGACATATTTAGATATATACACACACATAAAAAAATCAAACCACACATAGGCAAATACACTATACTTACACATACACATCGATACACACAGGCACATTCATCTACATTCAATATGATCTAGAGGGTCAGATGTCGAAGCTATTCGTGGCTTAATATGTTATTAAACGAATTTAAACTTGAAAAATAGCTAAACCGGTCAAATATATTAAATATATATTAATTGTTGGTTATTGGATTTCACTCCGTATATACCAATCCTTAACTTGTATATATATATATATATATATATATATATATATATATATATATATATATATATACATATATATACATATATATATATATATATATACATATATATACATATATATATATATATATATATATATATATATATATATATATATATATATATAATCAACTATATGTTTAAGTGCTACACTTATGGGATAAAAGTATTCATTAGCTGAGATAGACCATATATTAATATAAATGTTGATACTGTAGTCAATGCGAAGCAACGACAGACTGTTTCATGAGAACTATCTTCAGGCCATATTTGTTGTGTTTTGACTCGATAATTTATATATGCTGCTCTAAGGTGCTTTATGGGTAGTAATGACTATTGTATTATGCTAATTTCTATTGGGCGGACGGTACAGGTTATGTTTCAAATTATTATAGGGACCACTGAGTAGAAATTATTGTGGATCCGAAGATAATTATTTGTTAATCGTTACTCATTATCTCTTATGAATTACTTAGAACTCATTATGTTGTGTTGATTATTTTTATTATATTTTATTCAGTTTAACTGTGTGTTTGCATTCGTAGTTTGTTAATTTGTTTATTTACTCACATCTTTTGGTAATTTTGTTTTATCTTATTTGTTTTCTTTAAAGTATTGGCTTTGTATGATATATGTAATATTATCGACATTCAATATAGTGTATAGATTTGCATTTTTATGGTGATATTTTACAATGTATTGGTAATTGTTTTAAGTACCACAGTGACATTTTGAGTTAGGTTCTGATCGTTTCTTTTGCCACTTATTTTTGTCTTGTAAAGTGATTAATACTATTTTCTCCAACATACAAAGTTCACAGTTTTGGATTTATTATTGTTAGATGATATTTTTTCTTAATTTCCGTGAAATGTTTTCTGTAATTTGGTTTTAATTTCCCATATATGTTTAGAAATCATTGTGCTATTCGGGGATTTACTACTTGTAAAGCATGTTTTGTCTGTGTCATTTATCTGCTTACTTCGTTACCTGCTGATTTGAATGTGGCTTGGTATATTATATTGTTTTGAAAGCAACTTTCGATTAAGGGGCAATCACTGTGATTCGGTGGTTATTTTTCTGTTGGATTTATTATTTTTCGTGTCATGTTCCCAGTGCAATTATAGCTGATTTTTATTATATTTCTAGATAATGTCTTGTGGAGAGTGCTTTATTGGAGGAAGTGTTTATGCATCAAGTTAATTAATATTTATCCTACGATTGTTTTGACTTTTTAATTGTACGGTGAGTTGAACCATTATATGTGTGTGTGTGTATGTATTCATATATATATATATATATATATATATATATATATATATATATATATATATATATATATATATATATACATTTGTGTGTGTGTGTGTGTGTGTGTGTGTGTGTGTGTGTGTGTGTAAGAAAAAGAGGATAGATTAAAATTATATATACTCGTGTATACCATTTAGTATGGAATCGGCGATGCAATGTAATCGATACAAGTATTTTCATCGCAATTGTTTCTATGAGATTTTGTCGACTTCATGAATTTAAGCATGCATTGGCAATTAGGCCTCACTGTGCTACTGGGGAACTAGCGAGATGAAATCGTGATCAATTCTAATAGTTTATTTACTCGCACTTCTGATCTTGAAAGTTCCTTTCGATGCCTTGCTTCCTGTCACCTACAATCTCCAAAAATATAAATGCAACACCTTCTGTCTTTCTGAGTTCTGTTTCTTTACTCTCATTTTCTTTATTTCCCCTCAATAAAATGTTGTCGGCCTCACTCACTCCCTGTAATCCCTTCGCCCTAATGACATTAACACCTTGCTTGAGGCATAACGCTAAAAACCACAATCTATATTGAGAAAGCAAAATATAATCTAATTCTAATGTAATAACTTTATTTGAAGATCAATTAATACAAGAAGAAAGCTAAAATATAGCGATTCGGTGGGAGGTATTTAATGTATATGTTTACATCAAAGCATTGGTAGAAAAACGTTGATAAAATATATGAAATACTGAACATTGAGAAAGTTATTATTCTGCCAAAGTCGCACTTATTTCCAAATATAGCATAAGGATACATTTTCCGACATGATGGATCATATTGCTATACAGCGTGTGCAACCAAGAATTTTGTAACCTTGATTGCAATGTTGGGAGATTGGCTTGCCCAACGCAGTGACCTTCACATAATCGCATATATAAAGCCGAGTTATTTCAAGTATTGTTTCGTGAATTTTGTGATACTGCAAAATTGTGTGTTCATGAGAATAAATCCAAAGTAAATGCAAGTTTGACAGCTGTTTTCAAATCTCTTTTAACATAATTTCTGTCTGAATTTCTGAGATGAGAATTTATCATTATTTTCGTTATTTACATACGGACTATTTTCCTAAACTTTGTTTTTGGTATCACAACATTTCGGCCATCGTGCCCTCAACAGTCTTATGTATATACATGTAAATTACAGGCAATTCCGAGATGAACCATTTATTTAAACTATGGGGTTAAAATTTCCTCGTTCTAGTATCTATGTCTAGGGATATAACATCTCGTTATTTTTTCATTTTAGTACTGCTCAGTTATTGATCCCCTTGTTTGCACTGAGTTCTTTTACAGGCTACTCATCCCATAGAACTTGGAATATCATAGGTTTTAGTCTCAAGCGGAATTGCAGAGTAATTCCGAGGAAAATATCTGAATTTTATTTCTCCACTGAAGTCGATTTGATATATTTATTCCCTAAATAACTTATTTTTGCCAATTTAATGTTTTCGTCCATCAATAAAAACAGCTAACTTTACGTTTCCTGTAGTGGTTGATAGCTTTTATTTAACGTAAACCTTCATATATGCACATCTCCCTGCACTAAATTTGAACGCAGTCCCCTCCATTACAATCCTGAAGGCACACTGATAGAGATTATGGAAAATCAAGAAAATCGAATATTTGGCTCGGTGGCACATTTCTTCAGCGCGGCCTTGTATATATGAGCATATGCAAATCCAAGGAGAAAACCCAGTTCTAGTATATACCTTCATGTGTAGCATATATATATATATATATATATATATATATATATATATATATATATATATATATATATATATATATCATGATCAGCACAATTTGAAAAGCAATAACAAATACAAAGAAGCTAGGCAAACAGACATAGAGAATGCATGCATAAATGCAGATGTCATAATCTTAGAGTATTTGGACAAACATAGAAAGATACAGGCGACTCCTATTAATCAAGTTGACGATGATTGTACACCAGTAAAGGTTAGGATATATAGAATTTTCCGAAATTGTAAAAAAATAAAAACATCAAACGAAATAAATGTTCTTCTATTACAGGAATGTATGATGGCGTGCAAACTATGCGTGGGTTCGGCAGCGGAGTTGGAAATTACAGCGGAAGATCACAATAAAATAAAAAGTGAAAAGAGAAAAGCAAATCTTTGTATCGCTGTTTCTTTGAATTTCCTTCCCTAGTTAATACAAACTATGACGTCTATCAGAGCTACAGTTTTACTAGTCTGCGC
Organism: Acanthosepion esculentum; assembly: GCA_964036315.1. NCBI lineage: Eukaryota > Metazoa > Mollusca > Cephalopoda > Sepiida > Sepiidae > Acanthosepion > Acanthosepion esculentum. The sequence goes on from OZ038490.1 coordinate 121,443,586, forward strand.
CCACCTTTCGAAAAAACATGCAAAATATTGTACTGGGTTACATCCTTGACCTGACCTATTACCGATCGCCCAAAATGGATTTCGTTACATAGTTTAAGGGTTCCAACTGCTCTGCTGTTCACCCATAAATTAGGGAAAATAAATCTTCCAAAGGCTTCCGTGCAAATGGAACGAACATTGCCACCAGCGATTAAATTATTTGAGCCCTGATCCGTTAAACTCACAGTTGGTAAAAATAAAATAAAACGAAAATAAATCAAATTTCAAATGGACTTGAATATTTTGTCAAAGGTCTTTTGAGAAACAAAATAAAACGCAAAAACAACAAATATATTTTTTGACTTCGCGGTTTTTTTTATTTCTCCCCCTCATTACAATTTCTCGTCAGCTCTACATGCTATATATATATATATATATATATATATATATATATATATATATATATATATATATATATATATATATATATATATATATATATATATATATATATATATATATATATATATATATTCACCTTCTGATTGATTATAAGTGGATAAAAATCAAAAGAAAAAAACATGAAATTTCGGTCACTTTATTGATGCGTGGTAGTAGGGAGGCATGGATAACGGTTCAGATTGAGGAATCGGAGATCCGATTTCGAATCCCAGTCAAGTCCATTAATGTAAGTGAATTATATCATGAATGTTCTTCTCCCCCTCAGTTATGGATAAATAGAAAGGCACACCCGGTTCTGTAGCCTTGGGTGATAACTGGTCTACCATAGAAGAAATTGGCTATCTACTGCGGGGGAAAACTGCCTCGTCAGCCATGTATCGAAAATACATGATCGCCTAAGCCTGTATCACTCTTGGCATATGACTGGCTGGCTGGATAGCGATGTATGTAATTTTTATTTCTTATAAAGTTTATTACGACGTTTTCGACTTAGACTAAACGACACCATTTTCGTCAGTGCATTCGTTTGATACTTTAAGAAAAATAATAACAGCTGGTTAATAGAACCTTCCAAATGTGTCCCTTGGCAACTTACAACGATATTAGAAAGTGGTCATCCTTGATGCCACATGACTGCCATTATGTGAAAAGTCAGGAGGTGAGATCAAATTTAGCAGAGAGAGAGAGTAAACTTCATTGATCGACCGAAGCAGAGTTTGGGATTTGCGACACCGAAATACGAATGGAACATGCATTCTAAAAGCTAAGAAAAATTTTAAGAAACGGAAAAATGTCATTCGAAAAATGCAAAAGAGAGCTGAACTATTATAAAATATCGGTTCTTCTATATGACAGTGAGAGGTGGGAACTTTCCTCAGTGATGGAGAAAAGGGTTGATGTATCAGATAAGACGTTCTACTGAAGAATGCTGAGAATAGTATTTGCTAGAGGGTGTAAATAACAAAGTTGTCTTAAGGAGAATGTTAACCGAAATGAAAAATACCCAGTATCAGAAAGAGTTAGAGGAAATTTCTTGAAGGGAGTTTGGCTGGAAGAATATGACACACATGCGATAGCAAAAGCAAAAGGGGAAGAATGAGGTATTTTCTGCATATGAGTTGGGAACGAGATTTGTATGGCAAAAGGATAAACTATCACGGGAAAGGAAGTTGCGGAGAGTCTCGAATGCCAACATCCTGAAGGAATACGTCTTATAGAAAGAGAAGATTACTTTTCGTAAGCGTATGAGAACTCTATTCAAATTGGCAATATCGTTTGGTTTGCATATGTCTTTAATATGCAATCGGATTATGACTATGTTTGGAATATGGTAAATCACTTGTGAAATATTAATAGATGAGAAACTGTTCATTATGTCACCGTGACTCTCTGCCTGTCATATCCTGAACTATTAATATATTACCCACAATTATTGCGTATGACGCCCCAAACTATTGCTTATAACACTCCAAAAATATTATTTAGATACCAAAATCTCATGTCAAATATATGAGACAACTCGAACAGTTATTTACATCACCATAACAGCAAGTTCGGATTTGTCGAACATATTCCTATGACATTTACATGTACTGTTTTATTATATTCGTAAAATTACTTATGACTCCCTGGATTCCTACTTATATAACATAGAAAAGACTGCGTGGGTAACCCTCGGCAACTGCTTATGACAACATGAAATATGGCTTCTGAAGTAACACCAAGCTGCGTATGAAAATTTGTTTGATACGTTATACGAATTTTTAAAAGCCCTCCTCTGTGGCTCATGACGCATATATACGTATTTAATTATGACAATGGCGATAACTACTTTTCACCCAAACCTGCTTATATAACTAAAAATCCAGTATTGTAGTTGAAAAGAAAGACTTGTCGTATCTGAAGATGGGTAAGAAATAATTCTTTCGTTCAAATTGATATTTTTGATAATCAAATATATTTGGGAAGAGGTATGGTCCCTCAGATGTGACATTCTTCGGGTTTCGATGTATAGCAACAATCAATATGAGTTTGAACCTCTTTGTCAATAATCTGTTTTCCCATTAAAATATTGCAATGATCCGAAAAGACCGCACTCATATGGATCAAGTCCAGGAGAGCAAGGGGCAGCAGAACTTCAAGATTTAGTCGCGTAATCCTTCCTTGAGTGACTCGGTCACAATGTAGTCTTACATTATCATGTCAATTATTTCCGTCTTTCTCAAGTACTGAGACCATATGATATGCGTACACCAACTTCCTGCCTCGACCTCAGTATAATTATTAGAGCTTGTTTCAGAGTAGATATCATTGTGTATTTCACTCTGTGTTGGTGTTTGTGCCGAGAAAAAAAGCTAGGAATTGTCAAGGGGGTGCAAGTAACACGCTTTTTAACTGACAGTTTTTATAATGTATGGATAGATTAATTTTGTAGAACATTCTGACTTAGACGTCTCTGGTACATACTCTAGCAGAATCAAATTAGTCTCCCATACCAATTTCTTATGATAGCGATTTACACTGTCTCAAGATATCCATGAGGAATAACCCTGTGGATAATAAATCACACACACACACACGCACGCACGCACGCACGCACGCACGCACACACACACACACACATATTTATATATATATTTAAACCGCAAGCAAGGCGGGAAAACACTAGCACGCAAGAGGTTACAGAAGATTTTGAGCGAGAGCAGATAGGAGTGATAGGCGAAAGCAAGTAGAGAAGGATAGTGGATAGATCAAGGCAACTGCAGATAACTATTGACATTACATTTGAATAGTTGGAGATTATGTTTGTCAGAGAAACATGAATATGGACGGTAGTTCCTCAAGCGAGAGGTGCGAGATATGAAGCTATTGGAGTAGAAGAGACGGCTACATTTAACAGTTTCAACAGTGAAAGGGTGGGAGCGGGATGCCAGCCTCGTAGGACGCTTGAATTCATGAAGCCTGGGAACCAGCCAGAGCAGCTCATCGGAGCAATTACCGTGAAAGTATTTGTAAAAAAGACAAAGAGAGGCGACGGAGCGTCCGTGACAGAGCGACTGCAGACGAGATGCTAGATAAGGGCCAACCACGTTGGAAATCCCTCTCTGGATCTTATCAAGAACCCTGAGTCAAAAAGAAAGGGGCACCAGACCGTATATATGGCAGCAATACTCCATGCAAGGGCGAATGGTTGATTTGTAGATTTGAAGAATCGACTCCATTTTTAATATATATATATATATATATATATATATATATATATATATATATATATAGAGAGAGAGAGAGAGAGAGAGATATTATGCATGCACATTATTCATTAGATATTCTCACGCATTTTCTTCATGTTTTGTTTGATAGCAATAATTAAGGTCATTTTTACTTCCTATCCTATAATGTTGCTTGATGCTTCGTCCATATTTTGGCATATACGTTACACGCACTAATAGATTTCCAGTTCGCTGCCACAAATTTAGTTTGCTTGTCGCCTGCCCGCAAATTCTTTGCATCACAGGAGCGAACAAAGTTTATCCTCTTCTTAAAATTCCAACAAGCCACGTCCACGGGTGCCTCGCAGGTGTATATATGTGCTTCTAGAAAGAAAGAAAGAACGGAAGAAAGAAAGAAAGAAAGAAAAAAGAAAGAAAGAAAGAAAGAGAAAAGAAAGAAAGAAAAAAAGAAGCGGCATATATAGGAAACATTAACACCGTCGAGATTTAACTTCTACTTCATGGAAACGGTGTATTAATATGAAATATGCCAGACGACATTGTTTTTAATGAAACCAATTATTTTGGTCTTGCATATTTCATATTACTACACAATTCTTAGTTTAATTAACTAATATTTTTTCGTCACCCAATTTTTCTTGTTTAGTTTTAGTAATAAAAAAAACTGACAAAAAACTTGAGTCCTGCTTTACATGAGTAAAGGCAATAGATTTATATAGAAATATAAATTATTATATAAATAATTATAACGTAATATGCAGAATATGTCTGGAGGGTATTTTATGAAAGCTTACAATTTTTTACTACAGGTAACCAAAAAAGTTATGTCCGTTTTTTGATTAGTCATTGAATGAAGTTGAAATATATACGAAATGCGTGTAGCTATTGTTTTCAAATTCGGACAGCCGGAAGTAGACGTTATGGAAAACACTTGCACCGTGCCCGGCCATCGGTTATAAGCCGGACAGCTGTGAGAAGGATGGAAGTGTCTAGATATCTCATTCGGGGCTATTTGCTTTACGACTTCAAAGTGGGCTTATCAGCAGCTGCATCGAGTCGCGCATATGTCAAGGGTTTGGGGATAGTGCTGTGGATGAACGTACTGCAAGGCGCTGGTTTCGAAAATTCAAGTCGGGAGATTTGTCTCTTCATGATGAGCCTCGCAGTGGACGGCCACATGTCTTGAATGACAGAGTCCTGAAGGCGGCCATTGAAGAGGACAGTAGTCTAAGGTGTGGTGAACTTGCAAGACAGTTCAACGTTTCTGATGAAACAGTTAGACTTCACCTGCACTGCCTAGGTAAGACGTACAAACTGAGCAAGTGGGTTCCGCAAACGCTGTTTGGAAAAGGGACAACGAGTGGCAGCCTGCGTATCGCTGCTTTCTCGCCACCATACCGCATCCTTATTCAATCGAGTGCTTACCAGTGATGAAAAGTGGGTTCTGTACGAAACTCCCAAGCGTTCCAGACATTGGTTGTCTCGTCAGGATGCTGTCCCTCACACCGCAAGACCGCCTATGCACACACGCAAGATTATGCTTTGTGTCTGATGGACAGGTCGTCAAGTGGTTCATTATGAACTGCTACCAACGGGCCAAACGGTCACTTGAGACCTATACTCGCAGTAATTGAAACGTGTGCAACAGGTATGCGCCAGAATGAGCCAGCACTGGTGAATCGCAAAGGTGTGTTTTTCCTCCATGACAACGCCAGGCTGCATGTCGCGCGAGTGGTCAGGGATACCATACAGAAACTTGGGTGGGAGACTTTGTGCCATCCACCTTATTCACCTGAGCTTGCGCCATCCGATTACCACCTCTTCCACTCCCTGGATAATCATCTTCGTGGGAAGTCCTTCACCAATGATGCAGACTTGCGCAAAGCCCCCACGGACTTCTTTGCTTCAACAACCCCCACCCAAGTTCTACCGCAAGGGCATTGAACAGCTGGAGACACGTTGGCAGAAGGTGCTGGATGCAGATGGCGATTACTTCGAACGCTAAATATAAGTTACACATGCTGCGAAGCCTTTTCTTTTTTTCCTTTAAAAACGGACAGAACTTTTTTGGTTACCTTGTACGTAGTATGTAGAGCCAATATGTCAAGTTTCATCCTGTTTGCTGTAAAATTTCCCTAGCTTCAGGTAATAAACATTAATATGCAGGCATAGGAAATTAAATAGTCCCCAACCACATGTGAACTTATATATGGTAGCTACCTCTTTGTTGTCATGCCTGAAGTAACAGTTGTCAGCATCAATAAGGAATCAAAGTTATGGCATGGGAAATAAAAATTTGTCAACTTTTGAGGTATACTGCTTACCCAATGAGACGTGAATATAAAACAGATCTGACTGCCTCAATAAAAAAGGTGAACAGAATAAATGTGTAAAACCCAGTAATGAAATAAAATATTAATCAGTCATAATCATTATACAAATATTTTCTACTGTAGAATAGTTTGATAATATTTCAATACATTCTTCATGTCACATTATGAGAACAAAAAGAATTTACATATCTTCCCATTATAACGTTACACTTTTAGACATTTCTTTGTAATGTGTTCGACAAGATTTCTCCTCTCTCAAACATTAATCATTCGTACTTAAGCCAATGGGACATTGTAAAATTCGTTGAGAAATTATTTAAATTAAAACAGAAGCCTGTATTTAGGTACGTAATTTCCACCTAAAGAAAGGCTACAGAAACACTGTGAGAGCAACGACAACAGCAGAAGAGCATAAATTATCCGAACAAAGCTTGGAATATTAATGTCATCTTTTACACTAAAAGAATTATCGGCGTATATTGATTATATATTTATAATGTTATTCATTGTAATTCATTTATTTATAAATTCAGTCATAATGTTGCAGACAACACAATAGCAAATATTAACACACACATATCTATCTATCTATCTATCTATCTATCTATCTATCTATCTATCTATCTATCTATGAACCTAAAGAGCCAGGCAAACCTACCTAGGTTTCACCTACGCTTATCGTACACTGATGATCAGCGTAGGTGAAACCTAGGTAGGTTTGCCAGGTTCTTTAGGTTCATAGTTAGATTTGCTCTACTTAGTGCATTGAGTACTTTGCTTAGTTACTTTTGCTTTACGCGTGTGGGAGGTTTTTTCTTTGGACTCTGAGCTTGGATTCTGGACAATTGTTTTCGCCACAATTTTATGTTCTTAGTTCTTTCTTTTTTTATTCCTTATTTTTCCCTGGGTATTGGTTTGTTCATTTACAAACCAAAATACCTAAGGTTTTTCCAGACGATTATAATTACTTATATTTATGTTATTATTATTATTATTATTATTATTATTATTATTATTATTATTATTATTATTATTATCTCTCTCTCTCTCTCTCTCTCTCTCTATATATATATATATATATATATATATATATATATATATATATATATATATATATATATATATATATATATATATATATATATATATACTACAAGCATTTATTCCAGTCTTAATAGTAAGTTTGAATGGTTCGATGAGGTCAAATTGTCAGTTAATCGCGAAAATGATCTCCATTCTGTTGTTAACAAGTGCAAGGAATGACCTGATAATTTGAATACCGGCAAAACAAAACTGTTCTCTTTTAATGGCTTGAGAGAAGCTTTTCTTATTTTCCATCACTATAACAGGTTCCAACCTCCAGCAGAATGATTCATTACGCTTTCTCGAACTAACGTTCTCCGCTGACATGAAGAGGAAAGATTATATTGAATCGATTGCTAGGTCCATTGCTAGGGAAATTTGTTCCCTGTGTAGTAAATAGTAAAATTTCCTCTAGAAAATACTTATATATGTACCATTAGACTTTGCTTTGTATATTTCTGCCATACCTACTATGGTTCTTTTTAGATATTTTAATCTGTAATCGAGAAAGCCAATGCGTTATTCAATTTTTATAATCAACAACTTCTCTGGTGAAAAGAACATGATTTCCACAAAGGATGAATATTTGTATATTCTCTTGAAAAGTTGAGAGAAATTCACTCACTATTCGTAATAAATAATGAAATTACAAGGAAAAACGGACTATGCTAAGGATTCTCGATATTGTTCAATATGTTACCTTTTTCGATATTGTTTAATATGTTATTTTTTTATTTTTAGATAAAAATGTAAACCAATGTCTAAGCAGTATTTGAAGTCTTCATTAATCTGTGAGGCTCGAAGTCACTACACTTGAGCCTCTTGTTAGCCATTACACTACGATAGTCATTTACATGTTATATCTCTGTTATGTATCCCTGTCTTATACTAAACGTTTATTATAGCGTACCATTTGATGATAGAATTCATACAATAAGTAATTAAAATGGAAGACGGAGAATGAACGTGTTCTATGACAAGGTGTGACACAGGTGTCATCACAGGTGTGACACAGGTGTCATCCTATTTAAGAATGCAAGAGGAAAATTAAACCGGAGATATTGTTATAAATGTGAGATTTGTGACTAACCAGAATCAATATATATTTGTCTTACATATTATTTGTTTTAACTTTTGACTGTCATAATTATGATTTTTGAAAATAAATATTTTTAAAAAGTTAACAACAATTAAATCAGATAAAAGAAATGTCTAGATATTGAATCAGATAAAAGAAATGTCTAGATATTCGGAAAAAAAGACTCAAATAATTTAGGCTATCCTTAGAATTTGGCATGCAAAAATTCTAAAAAAAATACGAAGCATTATTTTCATGTGGAACATTTTGATGAAACTGATTTTTTATTTTTATTTTTGCTTCCAGTCTAAAAATAATAGACAAAGAAATATCGTGCTGAATTTTCCATTTATATCTCAAGAAAGACATTTTACCATTTTATATATATATATAAATATATTTAAGTTATATACATATATTCTTTAAGCTAAATTTTATATTTTTGCTATATTTTCTCAATTGCAATATAAAATTATCTGTTCTTCTTTTCCAGAGAAAGGTCTTTACAAATTCTCAAAAACAAAACAAACTGTAATCTTGTTTCATAAAACGTTCTGTCGGAAATCTTTTAAAGACTAAATATCGGCTTTCAGAGGCCTGGCTCAAAACGCGCAAAATATTAACCTCAGTTTTATTGCTCAATACATTTGTGTCTGAAACAGAATATATTCAAGGAACGAACAGAAAATCTCTTCTTCCTTTCGTAAAAAATCATAAATAAATGTTAAGTATTTTCTGATTGTTACTTGATTAGAATGCAATAACGAAATACTAGGTTTCTTCTGAGGTGCAAAATAAAATACTTAATTTCTTACTTAAAACAGTTATTTTCTCTTATAAAATATTCAGTGGTGTTTTTAATCAAATCTATAACGGCTTTGCATGTAACAATCGCCGTCTAATTTTAATAACTAATTAAAAATTCACAGAATCGATTTTGTCATTAGCAGTCAGAATGCAGGCAATTTTTACTTAAAATAAAATCTCTTATATGACTTGATTGAAAGATTCATTTATTAATAAATTATTCTTGGACATTAATTATTGTCATTTACATCAATATTTTGCCTCACCACAATCTGTTTTTGCTTCTTCAAATTACAAGAGTAACAAACATATAGACATCAAATCCAACACAAAACTTCGCGAAAATTAAAACCATGCAGCATCAAGATTATTCAATATTTCTTTTAGCAGTAAAACAGCACTAATACTGAGCGCATTTGCATATGATGTCACAATAGAGATATAAAACAAATGGTAAACACAATGGTAGGTGGTGTAATAAGATTCTGCTTGATAAAGGCAGAATTTCAACTGATATTCATCGGGAATTTCCTGCTGTTTATATCGAACATACACGGTGGTATGAAAGTCTTGTCACCTCTAGATCATATATTTTTCTGTTTCAGATGGCTGACAGGAGCCGCTACATTTTGGAAGTGACGGTTACGGTGAGAAGACTTTCACACACACCCTGTATAATATACATAAAGACATAAATTCGGTGTAAATTTAGGAATCGGTATTTTAGATATCTGTTTATATTTCTGAGATGAGGTATTATGTACATTATTTACATTATTCGGACTATTGTCATCTTTGTCGCCATATTTATTAGAACGTTTCGGCCGTTGTACGCTCCGGTCTTTTTCAGGTGGTTGGAATGTCGAACTGAACCCTTTATTTCGCTCACTGAAGTAAACTGTTCTAATTCCACGTTCCATGTTTAATGGATGTCAGTTATCAGTTATCACCTTTAATTCCCCTCTCCAAGTTCTCCGCTGCCTTAACCGGGTATTGAAGTCACACTCGAGGACACAGTCAATAAAGGCGTTGGTTAGATCCAGTGAGAGGACCTAAAGTTTGTATGTTCAATACCCGGTTAAGGCAGTAGAGAAGATGGAGAGGGAAATTAACAGCAGATAACTGATAACTGACATCCATTAGTCATGGCACGTGGAACTAGAACAGTCTACCCCAGTGAGAGAAATAAATGCTTCAGTTCGACATTCCAACATCCTGAAGAAGGCCGGAGCGTACAACGGCCGAAACGTTGTAATAAATATGGCGACAAAGATGGTGTTTTAGATGTTTTCAAGATGGACCTCGTGTAGGACATTCGTATTCATCAATACAGATTAAAGCTTTGAACATTAGACGACAAAATGGTCGCCAAACGGACGTGTAGAATAATTTTCCGAAGTTTCTAGTCCGGAACAGACTACTTCATACACAGTCAACTTGACAAAATGTTCACACCACTGATATGGTTGGGTTGTCTTACTGTATAGACCACATATTCCTGCCTTTTTGTCATCAGATTAGCGTGTGTTTCGGACCGTCAAACCACATTTATAAACCAGTCATTTGATTCCACAATTTTCGAAGTGGGTATTTATTCGTTCTTGTACTGATGTGAATAATGTAATAATCTCAAAGGCAACCACGGGGAAATGTAGCCTACTAGTGTTGGTGACCTATTCGAAATGGTTTCTTTGTATAAAAAGATGGAATTTGTACATTTTTATCCTATGCTTTTTGGACATTCCTCGTATATTTTTGGAAATTCTGAACAGGAAATCTCTCTGGAAATTCAGTGGTATCCTTCGAAAATGAAATTGTTCATACCAAATTAACAAAAAGAAAAAAGAAATGAAACAACAATATAATAATTAATTTTATACTTCAAGATATATTTCAGTTTTAAATAACCAACAAAGGGTTGATCAACCGTAAAAGATCGAACTACAGAAAGCAACTGTTTCGGTCGGGACAAATTCGCAAGGATTTGGAATCAATTACAGAAAGGCTTATAGAATTTTATTTCGACAAATGGTATCTAGTATTCATTCTCAGTGATGAATTCACATTGTTCTGATCGCCTTTCAAAACAAGTATTCTGAGTTTCTTCTCTTATTCTCCTTCCATTTTTATTTGAGGCAGAAAGTAAGAGAACTATTTATGAAATGAAGAAAACATGGAAGTTAATGAAAATAGTTTATTTTGGAACACGGAGCAAAATTTAAAATTAATGCACTTAATTATGAAATTGAATTCTCGTCCAAATTTTACTTTATGCAAAAGTAGATTTCGAAACCTCTTATAAACAATATCAGCGCATATGTTTTACCATAATAAAAATATTTCAGATGTAGTTTTTTTTTTACTAGAAACTTTGAAGCTTTATTTTTTATTTCTGCTATATTGGCAGTGTTAGGCATATATATCTAGGAGAAGAGAAACAACACTTTTTATATTAATTTTTGTGACTTATGAAGAATTTTTAATGCCATTTCCTGTCCTGATTTAGGCGAGAAAAACTCTCAACAGATAGCCTTTTTATTATCTAAGAATCGCCAATCCTTCTTGGAGAAGGTAGCCGAGTGATTTCACGTTGAGTTTTCAATGCTTAGTATCCAGTGTATTCTTTTAATGGAACCAGGGGTTGCTAAACTACGGTCTATTGGCCAGATGCTACCTGCAATGCCAGTTCATCCAGCCCACCGCCGTACTGCGCCACAAATGAGCTAAAATATATTTGTTTATATAGAATTGTGGTTAAATTTACTATCTAGAAAAACTTACAATAAATGTAAGTAAAAATGCCAAAATTTGGCCAATCTGATTCTTGCATCTGACAGTAATATAAGTTGTAGGTAAATAAATAAATAAAGAATTCGGTGACTTTTTTTGTTTTTTTTATCGGGACGCTTTTTTTTAATTAACTACAATGAATTTTCTAAGACAAGCGATAACGAGCCTTCTGCAGCGACCATGTTTTGACTTTCATTGCTGTGTTTAAACTGGTTTGAAGCATGCTGTATATCAAAAAGACTGACAACAGCGAATTTTGTCATATATTTTGCCTGAAATAATTATACAAACTAAAATAGGTCAGCCCATGTAGCGAACTTGACTGATGAACATTTGAATGAAAGCAATTCTTTTGGTTGGATGCAGCAATCCCAAAGCAAATATTGATGATAGCTTTCACAAATCTTAGTAACCTTTTTGCAGCTTAGTTTGTGAGATTCAGATATGTCTGCACTGGGTGTGATATAAATATTTTATTGCTAATGTCGCCTTCTTAGATAACATTTTGGAAAATAAATATGTTTGTTTTCTTCATTTTTTGTATATTCAATATATTTAACAAAATGGTTATCCGGCCTACCCCCATCATTCTCTCAATTATCTGGCCCACTGTGAAAAAAGTTTGGTGAGCCCTGAATTAGACTGCTGCGACCCAAGACCAGACAGGCTAGTTTCTCCAGTTTTTTAACCTATAGTTATAGGAGGAAAAGTGACTGTTCCATTCTCAAGATTATTTGTGTAAAACTAGACGCAACCGCCTCGTTCCTCTGATTCCAATTTCCCCGTCGATATCCATTACCCTATCAGTACATTATTATGAAACCTCATAAATATAAAAATTACCTGATTTTCTTGGTTTAAATCAGTGTTTCCCACAATAGTTGCCACCATTCAGCTTGGGTGTTGGATATACCCAGATGGACGGTGAGAAAATAAGTGGGTAACATGAGTTTGAAAGTGGCACATTCGAAGCATAACATGCACAGTCACACACATTGTTTCTGACGTATACATTGCTTTCACTTTTCAAGATTTTGTTTTGGTACGCAAGGGGATGGCAACTCCAAAAGTTTGGAAAACACTCGTTTACAAGATCAATTGATAATCTTTTGATATCCTGTTCTGTAAATGAAAATGATAACATTGCTAATGATTAGAAAAAGTAATCTAGAAACATTGAAATATTCCTTATGACGACTGCGCATAGAATATCAAAGAAACATAGATTCTGATAAAATGAAATTTCTCTGTAAGTCGAATATAAATTACGCATCGATGACATCATCGATTCGATAGTTGCAATCTGATGACAGGCAAAATAATAGTTTTGAAACGAAAAGGGATTTTCGATCAAGACTAAATGTGCCTTTTTGGAATCTCTCAGTAAGCAGATAAAGTGTTAAATTGTGTTCGAGATATATCTACACCGAATCAGTCCGTGAATTACACCCATTCTTTTGCAATTACCATCATCATATACCGAAGTTGTATCAAGAAAATTATAGAATAAATACATTCCAACCTGTTCATGTGATGAGCAAAAACAAACATGCTAAGTTCTGTTGAGAGAAAATATTTCTGAAAATAAGCAGCTTAATTCAAATTTTTGATTTATACAATTGATTAAGCAAAAAAGCGGGGAGCACCGACGAAATCCAACAAGATATAAAAATGCACAAAGAAGAAGAAGAAGAAGAAGAAGAAGAAGAAGAAGAAGAAGAAGAAGAAGAAGAAGAAGAAGAAGAAGAAGAGGAGGAGGAGGAGGAGGAGGAGGAGGAGAAGAAGAAGAGGAGGAGAAGAAGAAGAGGAGGAGAAGAAGAAGAAGAAGAAGAAGAAGAAGAAGAAGAAGAAGAAGAAGAAGAAGAAGAAGAAGAAGAAGAAGAAGAAGAAGAAGATTATATACGGATGAGGAGTCTATCGATGAGGAGGTTATAAATGAATTATGAAAGACGTTATATCTGAAGAAAGAAGGTGAAGCAGAAGTGATATTAATCACAGAAAAATCGAAAGGAAAACAAGAAAAGAAAGGAATAAATTACAAGTGAACCGAAAATGAATAAGAAAAGGGTGGAGAGAGAAAAAGATGAAAGGAACGATTTGGAAATAAATTGTAAAAGAGAACAAGCATCAGAAGGAATCTGTTTGGGCAAGACAGAGAAGAAATCATGAGATGATTAAGAACAAAAAGGAAGAGTGTTGCTATAACAGAATCAAAGAACGAAAGAAAAAACAACTAAATACAAGAAATAAAATAATTCAAAAGTAGCAGTAGCAAAATATAAATGAAGATTTCTTTTTTAAATCGGAAAAGGGAGATCTGACTTAAAGTATGAGAAAATATTTCAATGCCAGATTGATTGGCAAAAAAAAACATGCACTTGGTAGCTTCAAGTAGAAAATAACCGCATTTTGTCGTGTGTTTAAAAATGTCTGTCGTTCTAAAATGATTAGATGTAAAATGCGGTGGCGACGAAGCAAAAGTAAAGCGTCTTCTCTTAGGTAGGCTTAAAGGTCAGAGAAAGGCCACCGGGTGACACACATTCAATGGAGTCATTCATTTTTTCCACTGTATTTGCCTCTCTCTCTCTCTCTCTCTCCCTCCCAATCTGTCTTTCTATAAAATCTGTCATCTTGCCTTAAAATCGCAAACATTTGCACATAAATACATATATCTATTTATGTTTTTGCGCGTGTATATATATATATATATATATATATATATATATATATATATATATATATATATAGTTATATGCTACAGACATACAAATAGGTATAATTTTTTTCTGTAAGCATACGGTATATATCCAATATATAAAGTTAAATATATGTATATCTCCCTTTTGCTGTCTCTCTGAATACTCTTCTCACAAAACACACACACACACACACACACACACACACACACACACACACACACATGCGTGTCTGTGTGTATTGATTTCAGAATATACAATGGATTTCATAGAATGACTCTTGTTATCTTGTGATAATCGACTTCACCTGAACATATATGGATTCATAAAAATCTGCCATCATTCACGATGTTTTGTCAAATGATTTTGCAAATCTCGTTCTTCAGAACATTATAAATACTGCAAAATAAAATGCCATTTAGAAAAAAAGCATCAAAACAATATTATGTCCAAATATTATTAAATGGTTTCTTTGCTAAGAAAATGCTTGTTTCATTGATTAAGCAAAACTGTTAATGTATCTACCTCAGTGTGTTCAGATCTATTTATCTATCTCAGTGTGTTCATCTATCTATCTATCTATCTATCTATCTATCTATCTATCTATCTATCTATCTATCTGACACTATTATCTATCTATCTACCTATCTATCTATCTGACACTCTTTATTATCTATCTATCTATCTATCTATCTATTTATCTATCTATCTATCTATCTATCTATCTATCTATCTATCTGACACTCTTTATTATCTATCTATGTATCTATCTATCTATCTATTTATCTATCTATCTATCTATCTGACACTCTTTATTATCTATCTATCTATCTATCTAAAGAAAACATGCTACGAAGAACGATGACGGATCTTCAGTTTTTTTACAATTATTCTCGACGACTGAAGATTGAATTTTAACTGAATTGCCACAATGTGACAATGGAAGTGAAGGTGACATCGGTGTAATTATGCAGCACTCTCCTTGTAGACATCTTCGCGACTTTGACGACTAGTTGCAGATGAATCAAAGTGTTCGGCTATGACTGATTCTAAACATATGAGAGAGAGAGATAGAGAGAGAGAGAGAGATTGTACATTATTTTAATCCCTTGTGTTCATGTGGACTGGTGAAACATTAACGGGTAGAAGTTTAACTTTTTTGTTTGTTGAGTCTTGACTCAATGTTGAATCTCGCCTATTGCATGGAATAAGAATGCAACACAAAATGTACTTAGAACAAGAATGTATTATAACAAGAAAGTGTACACAATAAGTACATATAGTATTTCTGTATATTTCTGGGAAGACGTTCCTGGAGAATGTGTTGACTAGTCGCAGTCGATCAGAGTCTCTAGTTGGATCTCGTGATTCCTTTCCTCGTCTTCCGGTACCAACCACTATTTATATAGTTGGTAGTCACCTATGCAGATTAGGTGGACCCTACCAAAACACCCCCCTCCCAAGCATTGGAATCCTTTTGGATTTCAAACTGGCTTCTATATGGGATGATTATGGTTATTTCTTTGTAGATCCCCTTTGCATAGTTCATATGTATATCTGTTTTTTTTTTCAATATCTTTTCCGTTTTGGATTCACGTCCAATGGGTCCGTGAACTTTCGTTTCCTACCGGATCTTCTCGGTTCATGAGCACTCTGCTGTACCTAGCTTTCTTAGTAATAGACTGACTTTTCTTGAATTCAACCAGTTTTCACAGTCTGTGTAGAAAATATCTTCATATCGTTTAAAGTACGCTTCAAACGTTTTTTCTTCGTCTGGCACATAGTTGAAAGTTTCCAGCGAATTAAATATGGTGTTATTAGAATATGAAGAATTTCCCTCATTTGCCTGAAAGTTGTTTAATTTCTCCAGTATTAACTTTTGAATTTCCGAAAGTCTTTCATCTTGTTTTTCTTGATATTTCTGTTGTCTTTCATCTTGTTTTTCCTGATATTTCTGTTGTCTTTCATCTTGTTTAACTTGATATTTTTGCATCGCTATCAGTTGTTCTTGCTGTGCTATCTGTTGTTCTTGCTGACGTTGTTGACTCAACTGCTGGGATTTTAATAATTCAGATATGACTTTGGATAGTTCATCCATTTTTAGCTGATAGTGTTCATGCAACAAGGAATATACTTTTAATTTGTGTATCCCCGAATATCATTTAAGCTGACCAAAAAATCGAAACAAACGTACGACTTTTTAATTTTATGACTTGCTTTTACATTCACGCCCGTGCTAATCAACTTTGGTATTTTTTTTTCCGTGAACAGCGAGCGTCGGACTTTTTATTTTCGACTTCTGTTCGCGTATTTCAATGACAACGTCTGATTTTCTTATCAGAGGTAATTCCTCACAATATTGTTGAACAAATAATTTTAAAAAAATAATTTTTTAAAGTTTGTTACCTTTCAAAGTCGACACGGTGTATTTGTGCTCCTTTTAATCCATGCATGTGTTTGTAGTCGGCCAATTTTTCTTTTTAGAGGGTGTCTCCGTGTAGATAATTTTTTAATTTAAAATTACCGTTATTCGTTTACGACACCTTCCAATTTTTCTGAGTGAACGTTCCTTTATGCTTAGTCGTCTTTTAACGAGTTTTACATATCCAGAAGTTTAGAATCCTTCGTCGTTATGTTAACGTTGGACTTTGAATTAATA
This sequence comes from Acanthosepion esculentum, assembly GCA_964036315.1. Taxonomy (NCBI): domain Eukaryota; kingdom Metazoa; phylum Mollusca; class Cephalopoda; order Sepiida; family Sepiidae; genus Acanthosepion; species Acanthosepion esculentum. Next base: position 121,460,703 of record OZ038490.1, read on the forward strand.
GTTTTTTTTTTCAGCATGGGTTCTTCAATGACTTGTCCCAATTGTTGAAAACTCTCACTATTAATTCTTTCTTCTTTCCGTATGGTTCGTTCTACTTCTTTGCCATTGTTGAAACTTGGCGTATGGTTCGTTCTACTTTGTGGCCATTGTTGAAACTTGACGTATGATTCGTTCTCTTCGTCGCCATTGTTGAGTCTTGACTCAATGTTGAATCTCGCCTATTGCATCGAATAAGAATGCAACACAAAATGTACTTAGAACAAGAATGTATTATAACAAGAAAGTGTACACAATAAGTACATATAGTATTTCTGTATATTTCTGGGAAGACGTTCCTGGAGAATGTGTTGACTAGTCGCAGGCGATCAGAGTCTCTAGTTGGATCTCGTGATTCCTTTCCTCGTCTTCCGGTACCAACCACTATTTATATAGTTGGTAGTCACCTATGCAGATTAGGTGGATCCCACCACAACATTGTTCATCCCCCGGTGCAAGTTAGTTTGAGCCATACATATATATATATATATATATATATATATATATATATATATATATATATATATATATATATATATATATATATATATATATATTACATTCACTCACGTGCTAATACCCTTGGGAAAGGTGTGAATCCTCTTCTTCTCCCTCCAACTAGGGGTAAATAGCAGGACAGACTGGGTTCTATAGCCTTGGATGGCAACTGGTCTAGGAGAAGGAAAACTCTGAATTCAAAACCTGCGGAGGGTCGTTTGGGGACCTTGTGGCATTCGTTGCACCAGGTACCTGTATTCGTCCCTCCAAAAAGTGTGAATGGCCCTGCACAAAGCCTTCACCACTATAATCAAATCTTATGTGTGGGTGTCGGGCTTTCAGTTTCTGGGAACTGATTTGCCTGTCCCTCATACGTCGAGTTCGACGGGAGAGTCCATCATATATATATATATATATATATATATGTATATATATATATATATATATATATATATATATATAGGTAAGTATTACACTGTTGCCAAGTCTCAATGCAGATCACAAAACGTATGTTTATCATGAGTGACCTGAATGCTAAAGTAAGCAAGTAGATAGAAGGGGAGATAGCAAGTAAATTCGGACTATGAACCCGCAAAAATTACCAAGGAGAATGGGTCCAATGATACATGGCCACTGACTTGGTAATAGACAACATCTTGTTCCAAGAATATCAAAGACGATTATGGTCATGGAGAAATTCCGACACGTGCCGACTACGTAAAGACAACCTCCCTGTTCTCAATTCACTAAGCTATCTGTTCTTTCTCTTTCTCTCACGACTGATGCGTACTGTAGAGCATTTCTAATAATATAGACAAAGCCATCTCTCTAAGTCCGTTTGCAAATATATTCGTGTTTGGTGTCTTTACCTCCCACCATGCAATGTCGTTTAAACAGTCTGTAACTGACCTTGCTGGCATCCAAACCCTTAACTTTTCAATCACTCAATCCCTTTACGCAAGTGATTGATTTCCTACCGGTTTCTCCAGCAACCCGGACAGTAATGCTTCACTTTTCGATCTCTGTTTTATGTTCATTCCTGATTCCTGTCACGCTACGCATCTCTGTCCTCTTAGCAAATCTGATCACGCGGTGTTCGCATAAAACAAGTGGTGGTGACGGGATAGTTAAATAATTGTTCCCCTGAGATGGCTCCAGTAATCTCCAAACTATACAACTATTGCCTTGCCGATTCTTGTTTTCCAGCCTGTTGGAAGTCCTTAGACTTTAAGAATTCTGGTGACCTTTATGACCAATATAACTACCGTCCTATGAGTTTCCTATCACTCATCGGCAAAGTCTTCGAGGCTTTAATCAATGCCGAAGTAGTTAAATATCTCACATGCCACGAACTGTTCACTGCCAATATGGTTTCTGCTTTTCCCAATCTAACACTGATGCGCTTACGCCCATAACTCAATATGTATACCAAGCTCTTGATAATAAAGGCGAAACCTGTGCAATTGCACTAGATATATCGAAGGCGTTTGACAGGGTTTGGCATACCGGCCTTCTACGCAAACTTTAGGGATACAATACCGTACGGGACAATTATTTGTTCCAGTCCAATCATTCCACTCTAACCGTGAAATGAAGATAGTAGTGAACGAGTTCTCTTTCTGTTTCTTTCATACAAACCCTGGTGTTACTCAAGGCTCTATCCTTGATCCTCCACTGTTTCTGATCTTCAACAATGGTCTTCCTGACGTCATCAGTTCTCAAGTCGGCATCTACGCAGACGATACTACCATTTATTCCTGTCTAAATGGTAAATCTGGCAATGCTGACAGTTGAGTTGGGCAGGAAATGGCTCGTGAATTTTAATTCATCCAAACCGAAACTGCTGTCATATACTCAACATAGAGAAACGTCCCTGCCTCCTATCAACTTGGTTGAGGCTCAAATCCACGAGAGCCTTGTTGGTCACGTTTTCTACTGACCTGAGTTTGAAAAACTACATTGAATCAATAGCTGCATCTAACGCCAGGAACGCTGGTTATCTGTGCCGTACAAGAAGGTTTTTCTCAGCTTCACATCTACAATTCTACCATTTTTCCATGCATGGCATGCTGTTGCCATATCTGTATGATGTCTCCGCTGTTCATCTCGAGCTTCTCGACAAAATCCAAAGAAGGATATGCAATGTGATCTGTCCACTCGACTCCAGTCACTTTTCTCACCAACTTAATGTGGCTTTCCTCTGTCTTTTCTATAATTTCCATGGCGTCTGCTCTGACGGAACGCTCATTTTAGAGAAAAAAAATTCTTCAACACTGGAAAGAATATATTGGAAAAAATTCCAACGACGAAAGAGAACAACCAGCAATACACAGAAATACAGACGAGCCGGAAATACTACTAAACCAAAGTAGAAGCTACACTTCCCAAATTGAACGGAAACAAAGTTAGAAGGACAGACGGAATTGTAATAGGGATACTGACAGCCTTAGATGATTTCTTCAGCGCATGATTACAGAAATAATATATGAAGTGACAACAGTGCAGTTGTACCGGAAGACCTAAGTAGATATATTTTCATCACACTGCCTAAGAAAGCAGGCTGAAACGAATGTGAACTCCACCAAACAATGAATATAATGAGCCACACAACAGAACTCATCGTCCGTGCTGAAGAACAGGCCAGAGATAAGACAAGAACAGTGCGGGTTCGTCCAAGACACTGGAACAAGAAACGCGTTATTTATGGCCACAATGTTATCAGAACGAGAATAAGAAATGCAGAAACATGTGTACCTGTGCTTTAAAGATTACGCAAACAGCGTACGCCACAACGATCTGTTGGAACTGCTCAGCAACACTGACATATTCGGGAAAGGCATTAGAATAACCAAAAGATGCTACTGACAGCAAACCATCTGCATACGGATAAAAATGTTCAGCAAACATACAAAAATAGAAATCGATGTAAGGAAAGGATGTGTCTTCTCACCGGACTTATTCAACCTATACAGCGAGGCAATTCTGAGAGAACTAGAAATCAGGCTTCCTCATCCTCAATAAAAGATTTTCAGATGGCACAGTGCTGAAATGAAACTTACAACTCGTCTTACAGAACGTAGCGAAGGAGAGCGAGAATAAGGTACAAACATAAACTACAAGACGACAGAATGCATGGTCACCAGCAAAGGGTTGAGCCCAAAATGCAATTTACATGTCGGGGATGCAAAAATCAAGCAGGTACAGAAATTTAACTATCTGGGAAATGTTTTAACAGAAGATCGAAAGTTCAACACTGAGGTCCGAAAACGTATTTTGATAGCCAAATACTTATTCCAAAAGCTAAGCAGAGTATTACGAGACAGGAAAAATTCGTTGGTAACAAAGAAAAGAGTACGGAACTGTTAAAAGGTATACATCCTCCTGTATGGCAGCGAAAGTTGTACAATTTCCTCAAAGATGAAGAAGTGACTCAAAGCAACAGAAATGTGGTTCTCCAGAAGGATGCTGAGAATACGATAGGTGGAACATCTGAGCAACGCCGAGGTTTTGGAGAGAATGAAAACAAAGAGATAACTTATACATATAACTTTTTTATATTCTTTATAATTAACTTTTCCAAGGCAATAAAATGTTGTATGTAAAATAGTGTCATTTTTATAGTGGTCCCCTTGTCTCTCACAAAAATATATTTAAGAGTTAAATAAATTTAAAGAGGACGAGAAGGCGTGAAAACTTATCAAATCAGTAATCAGTTTTTATTCCATGAATTTCTCTAAATGTCCGAAAAGATAATTTTCTTTCCACTCGTTCTTTCACATTGTTTTGTTTGTTATTTTTATGGGAATTCAGTCGATATTGATATATTTATTTTCAAGAAATTAAAATTCCTTTGAATCTTATCAGCTTATTCATTTTATTCTTCGAAATTTTCTCTTAAATTATATTTTTCTTGGTATTAATTTTTGTATATTTATCCTTCCGCCATCATCACTATTAGATTGTTCCTTTGCTTCGCACAGACTCCTTACATTTTGGGACAAATAAATTTGAACTCATAATATTACGATATTTTATTTGTATTTCTGCTGTTATATTTGAGTGTGAGTGAACTTATCTGTATCCATCTATACTCAAATTGTCATGTGGTAATTAACACTTCCGCTGCTAACTACGGAGATCTTCGTTTTTCTTATCTTGCCCCAGATGGCTAAGTACGGAAACCTACGTTTTTTGCATACTGCTGGTATCAGTGTCCCGTTGCGCCATCTATCGTAAAATACGGAAAATTCTAACTGTTCTATCATGCAAATTATTAGTCAGCCTCGATTTTTCTCTACATCATGGTAGTTTTGTATCTAATTTGAAAATATTCCTGACGAAAATGGAATGCTGTAAAACACACTGGTGCCAGTTTTCTGTGTAATAAAATACGTAGGTTGAAATTTGGCATTTCTTTAAAAATGGCTGGCCGGATGGGGGCAGCACTGGGCAAATGAGTAGCAGTGAAAGTGTTAATAATGTATCATGTGGTAAAATCCTTATGAATAATCCTAGACTTGATTAAACTCTTTTCTGCAATGGGATAGAGAGAAAAGAATCAATCATTCATTGCTTTTTAGGCGTTGTTGTCAAGACAACATAGGCATCCTTTATATTCAAACTTGATTTGCCAAATCTAATTTTGCTGTTGATAAGTTACAGCATATCAAACCACTTCATTTCATTATAATTTATTCCGATATTCCTCATTCTAGTTAGTTTTACATTTTATTGTTTCTTTTGGTTTTCGTTCTTCTTTCTTTTCTTTTTGTCGGGTTATTTACATCTTGAAGGCACTTACCTTTCCATTCGTTCTCACCTATTATTTCGTCCATTCTTAAGTTCTCTGACGATATCCCCCCCCGTCTTCCGGTTTTTGTCTCTCTCACAGCAAAACTTCTAAAACTAACGTTCACGTAAGTAGCAGCTGTATTGCGAGTGCTTTAATCGAATCAGGATATTCTAGACAGCGACGTCGTTTCTTATCTTGATGTGTCAAAATATTCCCACCGGAACCAGCGGACGGATCTTCCGATTCGGAACGTCTGTAAGCAGTAAAGTCCAAGAAACTGACTGTTAATACCCAAAGAGACCGAAAATGTCCGTCTCTCCAAATTTCTTCCTCTTTCCTTCTTAAATCTTTAGTAAATACTTCCAGCTCAAAAAGATGCTGGATATTTTGCTAGGAAGGTGACCGGGGGCTGAATTCATCCCTGGTTTTAAGCGGACTGCATTCACTAGCGTCTTCTCTCCCCGGACTCTATCTTCAATCATTCTGATATATATCGGAATCGACAACGGCTCCTTTTGGATGCTCTAACCATTTGAAAAGAGAAGAGGCATTATTCCTGTGATGAGAGCCGAGAAAATCCATGTGAGGGACATAAATGCGCGACCCTATCCAATGAGTAGGAGTTAAAGGATGACGAAACCATTAGAAACTTATTTAACTGGTCCAACTAACAGTGTCACTGACCGAGAAGCTTTCACATGCATGGGCGTATGATTGTGCATAAATATGAATTCTTTGTACTAGCTCGTGGACGAATACACTCATATACAATCGTCCATACACAAATACACACGTAACCATGTAAAGAGACGTAAGGATGAATGCATGATATACGAATATATCTGTCCAGGAATAAATGCTTACACAAACACCAACACATACAACTCTATACTTTGCACGAACAATGACGCATACACACACAGAAACACAAGCACATAATTAATTTTAATCATTTCAACCCAAGCAAAGCAATAAAACCACCAAGGCGCAGTGGGGGACAGGTTAGTTTGAAAAATACAAGGAATAGAAAAACATTATTAAACAGCGTGAACAATAAAATAACAGGAATTAAGAAGATAGAAGATAAAGATAGACATTGAACAAACACACACAGACATATAATATGATAATAAATATAGTTTTAAGGTATGCTATATTTATGGGATAAAGTGCTCAATATGAGAGATAGAGCGTATGCTAACATAAAAGTGGACATTGATGTCAACATCCAGCGGCGACAGTATATTTCATGCGTAAACGCAAACGTCAGGCAATGAGCGTTGTGTTTTTGCTCGACGATTTTTAGATGTTGGTCAGTGATGCATTATGGATGGGCCTATTGTATTATTCTAAGAGTTAGTATGAGAATAGGTGGTATGAGAATATAGTTAGCATACATTTGTATTTCGTTCGGCACAAAGGCATTAGAATTGAATATGATTACGAATATTATATCTCGTCAAAACTCCAAATTATGAGGTCGCGCAATTATTGAAAATCAGTATACACAAAATTTTGACTACGATAAAAACTGACAAGGGGTCTCATTTAGGATTAAGGAAACTAACTCAGCCACAACCTTGTGCTGGAATTGAGATACATTTATTACTAATTAATTTTGGAGATATATATTTTCGATGTTATTAAATGTCTAAATGTACAGTAATATTTCAGGAGTGAAACAAAACTGGAGATAGCGGCATCCTCAAACTACATCATAAAAAATAATCAAAGACTTTTCGATGGTTTAATTAAATGTTACTTAACCATAAAATTTGTCTTACACCCCCACCCAACAAAAAAGATATTTTTCATTTTACATCAGCCATATTTGTCAAGGCTTTTGATTTTAAATAACTGGAGAGGATGGCATATTTTTCTTGATCAATTAAGATGTGACACATTAAATATCTCGTTGTATACCAAGAATTTAGTTGCCAATTACCTTGCATATTAAATTGATTGTCAATTTTCTGTCAAAGATTTGCTTGTTAATTGCCTATTAATTGCGTGACCATAACCATTTGGGAATATCTACAAGGTTTCTGACAAATGGCATCATCGCTATTCATGAACGGAAGTTGTGTGGAATCGTCATTGCAGTCTTTCCAGAGTGTTTGATAAGGAAGCCAAGGAGACATGGGAGTCACTAATTCATACTTGTGAACACCTTCAATCGTAGACCGTCGGAGAGGAATTGGTGACACGGCCTGAAGGTGATTCTGTTTCGTAAAAGTAAAAGATTATCAAAACATGTCATCTTATCGGTCAATGTATAGTGCACGATATGCGTTTTGATAAGCATAACAATTAAGCTATATGACATGGTTATATTGATTTGCCTGTGTTTGTAGATCCACATCACATTTTAAGCGTGGCGCCCTCTCACTAAATAATAACAACAACAATAATAGACTAAGAAAAAGCTGACGATAACTCATAGAATTCTAAAAACAAGAACATCAAGATTCTACAGAAAACCTACACGAAAAATAGGAAGCATCTTGATGAACTCAACAGAAAACTGAAATGATAAATTACAAAATGAGGACGGTAGGAAATAGGAAGCAAATTAATTAAACCGATTAAAAAATAAACGAAAAGTAAAACCAAGTTACTTCTTGATAACGTGGGCGATCATAGTTGTCCAAAGCCCCCTAACGTCTATGGTACTTATTATCCAAGTTTAAAAATTCATGAAATCGTAAGGAAAGGTAAGCAATCTCATGGAGATAGAGGAGCAGGAACATACTACCAAAGCAGAATAAGAAACTCTGTTCAGAAAGCGATCAGAACCTTCAACAATTTATGAAAAGAATTGAACATAGACTAAAGGTCAAACGAAGAATAGATGGAAGGAATGGCTCAACAAGGAAACGGACTAGACGATAATGAAAGAAAGCATCATGGATATGAATAAAAATGATAGTAAAGAATACTTCAGTAGAGTAAAAAATGATCTAAAGACTCAAATCGATAGCCGAACGTTACGTGAAAGAATAAATACCAGGGTAGTTTCTATTGTGAAGGACTTTGAAGCATCCTTGAACTGGACTAAAGATGAACTTGGAAATCTTGATGACAAAACAATTGTACGGATTGTATACAACGCCGATAGACTTTTTGTTAAAAGAAAATAAAGCGAACAAGCATTAGTCAATTTGGAGGATTGTATCGACTCTGCAATAGACTCGGGTGTGTATATTTGACGCAGAATGCCTAAAACTGCACAACAAACAGAAATTCAGGAAACAAAAAAGCGAGAAATAAAAAGTACCAAAAAAGCAATTATATTAATATTTCAAACGATTAATTAAAAGAATTGTAGATAACTCGAGATGGGTTTGGCTGCGTAGGGGAAACCTAAAGAGACAGTCTGTAATGATCTTGACAGCAGGACACACAGAAGAAGACTGTAAGTATAGAGTATGTATGGAAATAAAGAAGATTAAGCATTGAATAAACTAAAGGGCCGAGTAAGTCCTGAAGAATAAGCATGAATGTATGTAGAAATTGGTCCAGAGGGAATTTATCAAAATAGTATGTAACTACCTTAAGATTAATGGTATGCTGAAACATTGTGTTGAGAGAAAAGTGTAAAGGGCTGTAGAATTTTGCGATTCAAGAGGATTATACAAACCAAACCATAAGTCAGGCTATCATATTAAACAAAAAGATAATGAATTTCGTCGTTGCCGTAGAATAGAGAGTATGGCCTTGGCATAGAGCACAAGATATGAGAGTTGGTAATTGTACCAGTTATACGAACACATTGATCGATCCTGCATAGATGATTGAAATCCTCCTGAAGAACATCAAGAATCAAGGAGAAATGTGAAACATCTAAACAAAGGCATTAGTATAATAGGAAGAATATTAAGAAGTGGACTGAAGAATGAAGGAGACTTGTAGTCTCCTCGTCTCCAGTTCAAGTGGGCTTTTACTTTTGTTTTTACATTTAATTAGTTAAATACTACTACTACTATTACTACTACTACTACTACTAATAATAATATGTAACTTTTACGGGAGGGAAACTGTAAGAAACTGGAACGAACACTAGTCATAGCGGGTTACAGAGATTAGGACCTGTAACAATTTTAAGGGTCTTTACAATACACACGGACACAAAGATCACAAGAACAGAATATGATTTCTTATTGAAAGATTATAAGGTATCTTTGAAGATATTTGAAAAACTATGAAAATACAGGGACCTTCAAGTGGAAATCTCAATAATCTTGTACCTGAGGACATCAATAATTTGAATTATTGTTGGTGTCAATAAATCGAATTATAGTTGGATTGATTGGAAAAGGTACCGATAGAATCATTGAAATGATTCCTGGCAGCCCATGCCTTAAAGAAATACAAAAAAAGAATTACTCACAAGTACAAATCACACCTTTTGAAGGCGTTTATCTACGTAAAATGTATGTGATATTTTTTTACTCAAAAAAGCTTAGTGGAAAATATTATAATGTCATGTTTGACTGAAGGTCTCTGGTTGGGAACCGGAATGGAAATATGTATACAACATAAGCCCGAGGAAATAATAATAATAATAATAATAATAATAATAATAATAATAATAATAACAATAGTATGCATCTCATCACTTCCCAAGCAGAAATATCTTATATGTGTTGTGTCATTCATAAACTTATAAATTTTCACCAACTGCAAAACAAAGTACACACACTCAGAGACACACACAGACACACACACACACACACACACACACACACACACACACACACACACACACACACATATCATCATCACCACCACCACAACCTAAGTATTTTTTATGATTTGAAAGCTTTGAGATAAATATGAAATTAAGAATCCCTTCCTACTCAGAGATACGTTTCATATTTTCTTAATTCTTCTATTGAGTTCGATTTTATTAGTCATGCGGCTCCATCCGGATCTGCCCATTTAGATTCTTTCTTGAAGTACTAAGAGATTTCAAACACAAATAACATCAGAGATCTCAAACCCATTCACAAGCGACGCTTTCCTGGCATTTAAATCCACCTGAAGCCTTGATGGACTGATTCGATAAAAGAGTCCAAAGTAAGATTTCTTCAATTGCCAAATTTCTTTCCATCTCAATAGTGTTTCGGAAGTATGAAATGATAAAGTTTCCGGTCTTCCTGATACTTTAAAGCCGTCGTTGAACTCACTATCTACCCTGAATCCTTCCTCTTTCGTTTATTTCCAAATTTATGGCCTTTCAACAAACTATACTTCGCAAAATATACTGAGACTCGAAAACGCCTAACAAAAACATTTTGTTTTTCTATTTTCAGAAAATTAGAAGTTATCATCTGACTTAATTCGAATATTACTTTCAATTTAAAACGAGAGAGAAAAAAGAAAGATTGTTTCATCCCCACATTGGAAAATGTTTTTATAGCATGATTCTTGTATCTGACCTTTTGTCCCAATTGGGCTCCTTCTATATATAACAATAAGTCACAATAAGTTTTTGATAATATATTTTATTTAAATTCAAAATTATCAAAAATGGCTTTCAGAATCTCTGTAACCTTGCAGTCAATAATTAAAGGTTTTTGCTTACCTTTTGATATTATTTTCGAATTTTGTCTGTTGTTGTCGCTTCCTGAACCACATTTTAATTCAGTGAAGAAATATTGTCATCCAATTAACACAGTGTAATATTCCTTAAATTATTCTGATAATCTTCGAAGAAAGTTTTACAAGTTGGTGTTTTTGCATCTGGTTGGTTATGTAAGTCATTTTTGAAAGTCTTGTCCATTAGATGGAACTTTAATGAGTTAGATTTGTGTCAACATATTTTCCCTCTGCAATCTCACATAGAATAATCACCGTCAAATTCTTGAGGCAAACAAAGCCTATAAATCATTTTCTGTGGGTTCACTTCATATTTTCTCTTCCTTCAAGAAGATTTACGTTTTCCTTATTTTGACAGTCATCTGGTATTTATGATCAGAAGTGAATAAAATTCTATTTCAAAAGGCTTCACTGATAGAGTCGGGATATGATGAACTAAAATCGTACAAATAATGTAAGCATGGCTCATTTTGGTCATTGAGATCCGTTTCCTTGAATGATGCCATGATTGATGCTTACAGATAAAGTTGGTGTCAATAGAGCGTTCTAATGTGAGGCGTTTACTCAGAGTCATCGCTCGTCATATTCACTAGCCTAGAACTAGACGCGGGAAAAGTGACGCGTAAAACAACAAAGGAATGAACACACAGAAAAGGATTTTATATGACTTGAAAAAAAAATTGACGGTGAATATTCTACATCAAATTGCAGAAGGGAAATATTTCGAAATCATAACTTCCATAAATTAAATTAATTTGGTGTCCATAATCAGAATTGAAACTCAGTCAACAGATTTAATTTTTCTTGCCGATAACGACACATCTCATTGTTTTAATTTCTCGATAATAATTCATATATTTTGTTTCTAATAGCAAGAAGCACATCTATTAGCAACAAAGATTCACAAAGATTCTCATTTTTAGACGGCAAATGATTACAGAATTGGAGATTGTAAAGAAGACGAAAAACATGTAACCTTATTAAAAATGATAAAAGCATTTGTGATTGTATTTCAAAGCAACGGAAAAGCGAAACAATAAGATTCGGATTTAAATATAAGAAGTGATTCATTGCAATAAAAAAACTGTTATTGCCAGAAATCAAAATCAAAATGAGTTTTAAAATTTAAATTGTTAAATTTTGACATCGAAGAATCAGCTGGAATAGAGACGCTGAGAAATAATATAAAACAAAGATGACAAAAGTTGTCTGAGAGTTAAACAAACAATTCGACTCTTATTTACGGCGAATATTCGTTGTTTTATCTATTTTGATGTTTCGTGAATAGAAAATTCAAAAAAGTAAAGAAGGACACTGAGTTCCAATCAAATCGCGTCCGGGTGATTTCTGATATAATCATCGATCTAACATTTGATTCATTTGACCTCTGTAGCTTTAACAATCCTTGAAGTGTCCAGATGTAACATATAATCCTTGAGGAAGCCTCACTTGGTAAGACGATCTTGAAGTAGATGAGTATAAAACTTTAAACTGTTGTAAGAACACAGAATAATTGTGTGTGGCAAATGCAATAAACGTGGTACAATCGTTATAATAACCAGAAGTTTAGCACATGCACCCAATAGATGAGGTGGTTTGGAATGCTTTAAGATCCAGAGTATGGAGCACCAAATAGAGACATATTTCTTATATATTGATGGAAATCCTTCCTCATCGTATAAGATATCCATGAGTAACAATGTCGCCATCATATATCGTATATATATATATATATATATATATATATATATATATATATATATATATATATATATATATATGCAGGATTCATTAAAAACGACAGACAAGGTACTACGGTTAAGTTTTTTATTTAATTTTTCTTGTGTACGAACAAGAGCTTCCTTGTCCAGCAAAGAAAGCTCTTGTTCGTACACAAGAAAAATTAAATAAAAAACTTAACTGTAGTACCTTGACTGTCGTTTTTAATGAAACTTGCATAAAAGAAGGATTGCTGCTTAAATATATATATATATATATATATATATATATATATATATATATATATATATATATATATATATATATATATATATATACACAGAGAGAGAGTGAGAGAGTGAGAGATTAAAGGGGACTAACGCGTGTACATAGCTTACAAATTAAATTTTAATTTGTGTTATATTAATACTAGGAAAAATTTAGAAATAAATCATTTCTGAAAAGATTGAGAAAGCCTATTTTTAATTAACCACGTTCAAGAGGTTAGTTTCTAAATAGATTTGACAGCTGTCATAGCATGCAATTCCTAAAGAATGATAATTAAATTGGCGAATGTTTTATTGATTTATATGATGAACATCGAAGATAAATAGTAATGGGTTTGAATATTTGAGAGAAAGTATAATTATTATTATCGAATGATTCAGACGTACTCGTCTCTACATCTTGGTTGTTATCATCATAATGTTTCAAAGGGATAAGATTATCTGATACCATATACCCTCCAGCATAAACAATGAAATGAGAACCGGTGGATTGAATATGGCGTTCAGTTCATTTAAAAATTCTCGGAAGGTTAGCAATTACGAGAGATAAACTGAAGAAAACCAAAAGATGAAGACATTAATTCAGCCTAGCAATATCTTCAGCAGATTATATCCATTTCAGTTAGTGAAAGTTAAATTTCCATTCAAACAATTCATAGGGAATGGACTTAAATGATCATGTGTGCCAATATTTATTCCATAATTTGAGGACAATAGATTTCTGAGTAAAGGAAAAGTTATAGAAGAGTAGGTCAAATAACGTTGAGAATTAAGGCATTAATCGAAATCGATCAAGGAATTAATTAAAATATCCAGATGAAGCTTTGAAAATAATTTACATCAATTTCATTATGTTAATGAGTGAATTCCGCCATTTTTTTTTTTAAATTTTAAAATCTACACCACAGCTTCTGAATTATACAGGGTGGGCCAAATTTAAGCTTAAACTTATTAGATATGTATTTTTCATTTTTTTAATATTTTATTGCACTAAAATTTATTCGTTATAATCGTGTTTGTTAAAAACATTTATGTACATTTGTTTAACACTTTAATGATATTTTATTTCAATTATTTAGTTGCAATGTTGAAGGAAGACATTTTGAGCCCTTAACAGGGCTCAAAATGTCTTCCTTCAACATTGCAACATTCCTGGAACCTCTCCAGAACAGTGACACACAGAACGACACAAATCACGATATGTGTCAATTTCAATGCATACTTATAAGATACACTCTTTTAATTCGCCCAATGTGTGGGGATTTATATAATGAAACTTGTTCTTTAATAGACCCCTAAATAAGACATCTATTGGTGTTAGGCCAGGTGAACGTGGTGGCCAGTCAATGCTGCTTTTTCTCCCGAGCCAACTCTGTGTAAATGTTTGGTTAGAGAAGTCTATTTATTTCAAAGCAAAATAGAGATCTACTGCACCTTTGTGAAAGAACAGTTCGGAGAAGTTAGATAAAAAACGTGAAACAAATAATGAAACAACTGAAAGCCTAATTTTGAAAGGCTTGGCTAATTTTTTTGAAGATGCTTGAAAAATGAAAAACATTCCCGAGAAGACAATAAAAGACATTTACAAATATTCTGGGCGGATAGGATTATGGAGAATATGTAGATACAATATATATATATATATATATATATATATATATATATATATATATATATATATATATATATATATTTATATACATATATATATATATTTTTATATACATATATATATATATATATATATATATATATATATATATATATATATATATATATATATATATATATATATATATATATATATATGGTTAATATATAAAGTTAAAAATTCAATGTGTGTTTGCTGAAAAGTCTTAAAATGAAACGGAAAAAATTCTTAGTTTTTGCATGGTTTGTTTGTTCAGTTGATATATAAATCTGCTTTTATCAAAGAAAATCAGTTTTATCTTTGTTATCTACTGGCATATGCCCGGTTCTTTGAAAAAGAGTGTCCACTTTTAAACATCATTAGATATTCTGTTGCATTATTCATTTTCAATTTGGTCTTTTGTAATCTTGTAAATATGCTATCGGTTTATTAATATACTGTACAATGAAATTACTTACTTATTCAAACAACATTAGCATTTGAATCACATACTGTTATTAAGCCGGAGTAAGCAATATATAAAGAGAGAAAGGTAATTGTGAAAAGTTTAAGACAATATTCAGATAAAAAGAACAAATATTGTAAATTATACGTTCTACTTGATGTAAGTTAAAGGTACAATGAAAAATGTTGTGAGAGGCGTGTTTCGTTCCGAAAAAGAACATCTTCGGTCTAATAAGGTTTTCTATTGGTGACATCTCTCTTATATCTCAAATGAAAAGAGTGGAGAGAATAAAAAAAAGGTTTCAATTACCCCATTTCATACGTAAGACTGATTCCATCAAGATTCCATCAAGATTCCATCAATGAAAGCATTACTTATCTGAAGAAGAAACTTTCTCGAAAATATATTCTAATAACATGGATATCTGCGTAGGCCCTTGAGTACAAATGCCACTCCCGCCTTGCTTGGTGAAATGATTATATATATATATATATATATATATATATATATATATATATATATATATATATATATATATCCTTTAAAATTAGGAGATCAGTTGGATCCGCTAGCTTGTTTGCAACATTACGTTATCCTCAGGCGAGTTTTATCAGTTGACCTCCCAACACATTTTTAAAATAATTACAACAATGAACGCTATATTATTTTAAAAATTAAATAAACAAACGAGCGGTGTTGGGTGTGATGGAAAGGAGGGAGAAGGATGCAAAGAAGTTTCTCCTCCCGTTTCTTCTTCTTTTCTTCTTCTTCTTCTTCTTCTTCTTTGTGCGTTTGTTTATGTATTTGTAAAAATAATAGTGCTCATTTTTTTATTGTTTTTTTTTTTTAAATAAAGCGTTGCAAGAATCAATTCTTCAATTGGTTGAAACCAATATTTTAGATTTCATTTTTCTTTTTTTCGCACGTGTATTCAGTATGTTTTAATACTACCGTTTTTGGTTAAATTCAACCCTGCTTGACCATTAACCTTGTACGTATTATACATATATATATATATATATATATATATATATATATATATATATATATATATATATATATATATGAATGATAAAATATAATTTTATTGTATGCTATATTTATGTGTTAAAGTGCTCAATATCAGGGATAAAACGAATATATGTATAAATGTCAGCATGGATCAACATGCAAAAGTGACAGTCTGTTTCCAGCCATAATGTCTGAGTGAATATACTCGTGAACATAACATCATTTTCATAATTTTAAAATTATAGTCTAAGAGAGGTAACATAGTTAATAATTGAATTATCAATAGAAAGTCATAATTTATTGGAATCGTTCCGTGCTGATACTATATTGTTTTTTTTTTAAATATTTAAGCTCCAACAGATTAAAAACAAGAAACTACAACATACACTTTTTAAAATCAGCATTGGTAACTTTTCATATGACCTATATTTTTAAAAGTTTAACCCCAAAAGCAAAAAAATATTCGGATAAAAACAATTCTTAGTCATAGCCATCAAAATCTTAATGACGATATTGGAAAATATCGATAGTAGACGGGAAAAATAAGCCAGAATAATATAACCACATTACCTTTCTTGCTCTTTTTAATTATGAAACAAGAAAGCTTGTACGTGATTACGAAATGATTTTCTTTTAAATAAGTAGCAATCGTCATGTGATGATACGAAATTGACTGATTTAAATATTGAGATATATACAGGGTGATTGAAAAATAACTCCCTATTTTATGAATGGACTTTCCAGTCTTGTAATAATTACAGTTATATTTAGACGATCCATCATACATAAAATAGGGAGTTACCTGTATATGTATGTATGTATGTATGTATGTATGTATGTATCTATCTCTCTCTCTCTCTCTCTATATATATATATATATATATATATATATGTGTGTGTGTGTGTATGTGCGTGCTCACGCGCGTGTGTATATATATATATATATATATATATATGTGTGTGTGTGTAGGTAGTTATATAAATGAGAAAAAAGCTTCTAAAGATGCGTTTATTTCTTTTTCATTTTTAAACAAATTAGAGACCAAATATTCTTTGTTATTTGCAAATTAGTCTCATGAATATATGGCGTATACTGTGTAAAAAAGAGGTTTTATGATGCAACGTTTTTTCACTTTGAAAATGAGATTATATGATTTTTATAAACAATCGGTATCTCGATTTTAAGGAAGACTTTATGAATAGTGACGCACTGGAAAAGTTGCGTTTTACATTAGTTGATATACTCCTCGAATAAAATACAAACTATAAGAGGCTATTTGCATTTATTACGATAGTTTGGTATCTCAGTTAATAATTTAGAAAAATCAGTAAAGCAAAAGAAAGAAAAATTGTAAGCAACTAAACAAAAAATGTAACTTTTCCTTAGATTTACCGAAATGCTAAGATGATAGCATTCGAACGATGAACAAAACGTGCCATTTGTTTCATAGACAAAAGTAAATATAGAATTCAATGATGAAGGCAAGCTATAAATAATGTTCTACATTAGCAGGCAACTCAATAATTAACACAAACGTATATATACACACATACACACATAATTTTATGCATATTTATTGCAGAAAATCATTTCAGATATTTATTTATCAGCAAATATATAACAGGTAATTAGCTAAAAATTGTTTAAATTTTAAACAGAAAATATATTTTCAACATTAACAATTTCCTTACGAATGCATACATTTCCCATTTATAGAGTCATTTAAATTATATCATAAGTATATGGGTGTGGATATGTGTATCTGTGTGTATGCCTCGTGTATCCAAGGCCAATAATCTATTTTCAATTTCTCAAATGCAAATTCTGCTGTTGTGATTGAATGTAACAATTCTGTATCGTGTATGTACTTGATACAGTTGCGACCAAAATGATCAGAACGGCATTGTTTTCGTCAGAAAAATTGGTAAAGGTTTTTATCAAAGTTGTTTTATATTCTATAATTTTCACAGACAATAAATACGATACTAATTTTTCTTGTCTGAGATTTTGGTGTAATTTGAGAGGATAATACAAAAGTTATGGATGATTTAGTGATTTACTGCAAAAACCATGGCGGCCAAAATGATCAGGACGGTTGCTTATACTCCGTGTTTTAGTATATTTAACCGGCGAACTCTAATTTTTTAATTTGTTTACGTGACAGTTAGTTTACTGAACATTAGTAACAATATCAGCAGTGTACTTTGCTAATATAATGCAACTTACCCCATTACCAATTCGTCAGCAGATTATTAAGCTTCGAAAGAAGGATAATTTAAGTATTGGGTCTATTGCAAATATTGTTAACAAGTCAAAAAGTGTTGTTCACGGTATTCTTAATGTCTACAATGATTGTGGTTCGTGTGAAGCAAGAAAGTCTACAGGTAGGCCAAGAAAAACGACCAAGAGAGAAGATCGTGCTATGGTAAAGTTGGTTAAAAAGGACAGATTTAAAACTGCTCCCGCTGTTTCTCGGGAAATGAGTATTGAACTAAAAAAAACTTTTTCTCGGAAAACTGTGTCTCGTTGTTTAGTTGAACATGACCTACAAGCTAGAGCACCTGCATTGAAGCCACTGATCAGCCCCAAGAATAAAAAGTGTCGTCTTAGCTTTGCAACCGAACATGTGTTATGGTCTCAAGAAAAATGGCAAATGGTGCTTTTCAGTGATGAGTCCAAGTTTATGTTATTTGGCTCAGATGGGAAAAGGTTCGTCGAAAAGTAGGTGAAAATTTGTCGCCTAAATGACTTAAGATTAGTGTTGAGTCTTGACTCATTGTTGAATCTCGCCTATTGCATGGAATAATAATGCAACACAAAATGTACTTAGAACAAGAATGTATTATAACAAGAAAGTGTACACAATAAGTACATATAGTATTTCTGTATATTTCTGGGAAGACGTTCCTGGAGAATGTGTTGAATAGTCGCAGTCGATTAGAGTCTCTAGTTGGATCTCGTGATTCTTCCTCCTCGTCTTCCGGTACCAACCACTATTTATATAGTTGGTAGTCACCTATGCATAGTAGGTGGATCCTACCACAACACCCACCTCCCAAGCCTTGGAATCCTTTTGGATTTCAAACTGGCTTCTATATGGGATGATGATTATGGTTATTTCTTTGTAGATCCCCTTTGCATAGTTCATATGTATATCTGGTTTTTTTTTTCAATATCTTTTCCGTTTTGGATTCACGTCCAATGGGTCCGTGAACTTTCGTTTCCTACCGGATCTTCTCGGTTCAGGAGCACTCTGCGGAGGTTCTACTTGAAAAGTATCATACATTACATCAATGGGATCCTCCTCCTTATCCGGTACACTCTCTTCATGCTCTAGCACGTAGCGTTTTTTGAGTTGGTTCTGGTGCCTTTTATGAGTATTCTTCGGCAATTTTATTATGTAAATCAGGTCACCGATTCTCTTGTCCACTATGCCTCGCTCCCAGAACTCAATGTTGTTTCTATAGCACTTGAAAAAGACCTTCTCTCCGGGGGTGTATCTTTTTCTAGCTGTATACATAGTGTTCTTTATTCTATTTCTTCCTGGCAAAAGCTTGTCAAACACTGACTTAAATTTCCTAGCGAACATTAGTTCAGCTGGTGCCATGTTTGATGGTGTTCTCTGGTTAGGCGTGATTCTGTATACTTGTAGGAATTGCTGAAGCGCCTTTTCCGTTGGAACTCCTGAGGCTTTCTTCAGAGTGCGCTTTAACGTATCTACAAATCTTTCTGCGAGTCCATTGGATCTCGGATGATACGGCGGCGTCGTTATGTGGTTAATTTGATATAACTCACAAAATTCCTTAAAATCGTCAGAAGTGAATTGTGTACCATTGTCACTCACAATACACTCTGGCACACCGAACCGTGCAAATAGTTCATGCAAAAAATTTGTTGTGGTATTGGACGTAGGCTTTTTACAGCGTAGTACTTCCGGCCATTTTGTAAAGCTATCTGGTAGATAGCTTTACAAAATGGCCGGAAGTACTACGCTATTAAGTAGTAATAATCTTCTACTGGACCAGCGAAATCAATGTGTAATCTTTCCCACGGATGATCCGTCTTTGGCCATGGTTTGTGTACTATAGGTGGTGCCTTAGCTGCTAACGCACACCCTTTACATCGATGAACCATGTTTTCGATATCCACATCCATTCCTTTCCAATATACAAAGCTTCGCATTAAGCTTTTTGTTCTATTAATCCCCGGGTGTCCCATATGAAAGTCCCGTAGGATTCTTTTCTGCAACTTTTTTGGTACTACTACTTTCTCTACACTTGCGAAAGGCACGTTACGTTTCTTTTTAAATATAGGCATAGTATTTTCTTTTAATTCAAATTTAGCTTCGAACTTGTTACATCTTCCAAGACCAGGTGTGAAGGTTTCCGGAAAATTTTTCTTTAATTCATCTTTAATGTCCTGTCTTGATTGCGTATTACTTTCTACTTTTCTGCAGAATGAGTTTAACGGTTTATCCCACAATTCGAATGTTTCAATAAAATCTCTACCCAACAAGTTTTCTCCATTTCTCAGAATTAAAACTTTCATTTTTTTAACGATCCCATTCAATTTCATTGGAAGTACAACCTCGCCTTCGAAGCTAATTTGCTTTCCAGTTACCGTTCGAGCGAGTTTCGTTGTCTTCATTATTGTAGGCCTTTTTAAAATTTTCCATGTTTTATCGTTCATTATTGTTAAATCTGACCCCGAATCGAGTTGAAATTTGATATTCTTTTTCAATATTTCAGTCGTCACATATTTCCTCAAATCTCTGTCTGATTTGATATTCGAATTTGTTTGTCTAATTCGGCTCTTGAATTTTTTCGTTTTACAACACGATCCTTTGTGACCATTCTTTTGCCCACGAAACATTTCTTATTTCTATATGGGCAATTTACCTCCCAATGTCTTTCGTTACAACGTCTGCAATTATATGGTGGGACCTTTTTATTTTCTTGTCTATTATTAAAGTACGCCGAATTTTTTCTCCAATTTTTCTCTAATGGGTACTTTGACTGCTTTTTCATTTTTTTAATATAAGCAATACCACCTTTTTCGATTTTTTGTGACTCTTTTTTTAAACTTACGGCCCGTTGACACTCCTCTGCTAACTTTTGCAGGGTAAGGCCTTGTTCAGATTCGAGCTTAGACAAAACTCTACGTCTTATTTCGGCACTCTTACTGGATACCAGTCCTTGAGCAAAAATTAAACACTTGAATCTTTCAACCGTAATCTCTGCCAATCTGAAATTGTCACAATGTCTATTCACTATAGATGCATATGTTAAGTAATCCTGATCGTCGGATTTAGAGACATTCATGCATAACCATCGCTTATGCCAAAGCGACATATTTGCTCCAAACAGCTCTTTTAGCAATTTCACTGTTTCCGAGAATTCCAATTCAGTTGTTTTTCTCGGTAGAATAAAATCTACAAATTTGCTATGTTCTGCTGTACCTAGCTTTCTTAGTAATAGACTGACTTTTCTTGAATTCGACCAGTTTTCACAGTCTGTGTAGAAAATATCTTCATATCGTTTAAAGTACGCTTCAAACGTTTTTTCTTCATCTGGCCCATAGTTGAAAGTTTCCAGCGAATTAAATATGGTGTTATTAGAATATGAAGAATTTCCCTCATTTGCCTGATAGTTGTTTAATTTCTCCAGTATTAACTTTTGAATTTCCTAAAGTCTTTCCTCTTGACGTTCTTGATATTTTTGCATTGCTATCAGTTGTTCCTGCTGTGCTATCTGTTGTTCTTGCTGACGTTGTTGACTCAGCTGCTGGGATTTTAATAATTCGGATATGACTTTGGATAGTTCATCCATTTTTAGCTGATAGTGTGCATGCAACAAGGAATATACTTTTAATTTGTGTATCCACGTATATCATATAAGCTTACCAAAAAAATCGAAACAACGTACGACTTTTATATTTTATGTCTTGCTTTTACATTCACGCCCGTGCTAATCAACTTTGGTATTTTTTTTTTCGTGAACAGAGAGCGTCGGACTTTTTTTTTTCGTTTTCGACTTCTGTTCGCGTATTTCAATGACAACGTCTGATTTTCTTATCAGAGGTAATTCGTCACTATATTGTTGAACAAATAATTTTAAAAAAATAATTTTTTAAAGTTTGTTACCTTTCAAAGTCGACACGGTGTATTTGTGCTCCTTTTAAATCCATGCATGTTTTTGTAGTCGGCCAATTTTTCTTTTTAGAGGGTGTCTCGTTGTAGATAATTTTTTAATTTAAAATTACCGTTATTCGTCTACGACACCTTTCAGTTTTTCTGAGTGAACGTTCCTTTATGCTTAGTCGTCTTTTAACGAGTTTTACATATCCAGAAGTTCAGAATCCTTCGTCGTTATGTTAACGTTGGACTTTGAATTAATAGTTTTTTTTTTTCAGCCTGGGTTCTTCAATGACTTGTCCCAATTGTTGAAAACTCTCACTATTAATTCTTTCTTCTTTCCGTATGGTTCGTTCTACTTCTTTGCCATTGTTGAAACTTGGCGTATGGTTCGTTCTACTTCGTCGCCATTGTTGAAACTTGGCGTATGGTTCGTTCTACTTCATCGCCATTGTTGAGTCTTGACTCATTGTTGAATCTCGCCTATTGCATGGAATAATAATGCAACACAAAATGTACTTAGAACAAGAATGTATTATAACAAGAAAGTGTACACAATAAGTACATATAGTATTTCTGTATATTTCTGGGAAGACGTTCCTGGAGAATGTGTTGACTAGTCGCAGTCGATCAGAGTCTCTAGTTGGATCTCGTGATTCCTCCTCCTCGTCTTCCGGTACCAACCACTATTTATATAGTTGCTAGTCACCTATGCAGATTAGGTGGATCCTACCACAACAATTAGTATTAAATTCGGTGGAGGAAGTGTCATGGTTTGGGAATGATATCTGGAGATAGTGTGGGCCCTTTGGTGCGATTACATGGAAAGGTAAATGTAGGAGTTTATAAACAACTTGTAAAAGACCATGTCTTGCCTGTGCTGAGAAATTCAACTAAGCGACCACCCATATTCATGCAGGACAATGCCCCATGTCACAAGGCTAAGGTGGTCACGAACTTTCACAAGCCTGATAAGGTTATTGTTATGGATTGGCCTGCTCAAAGCCCAGATGTCAATTCTATTGAAAATGTGTGGAATATTCTAGGAGAACGTTCGAACGCCAGAAATCCTAAAACAACCAAGCAATTATGGAATGCCCTTCAGGAAGAATGGAATAAGATCAACCAGCAAGAAAATGACAATTTAATTTCCTCATGCAGTCGAAGATGTCAAAGTGTGATTGAAGCTAAAGGGCTTCACACTAAATATTAAATAATTCCAGTATTCTCTGTCATTTTTTATTATTTTGTTATTTTTTCAACCGTTCTGATCATTTTGGCGACATGGGTTTTGCAGTAATTCACTAAATCATCCATAACTTTTGTATTATCCTTTCGAATTACACCAAAATCTCAGACAATAACAATTAGTATCGTATTTATTTTCTGTGAAACGTATAGAATATAAAACAACTGTTATAAAAACTTTTACCTATTTTTCTGACGAAAACAATGCCGTTCTGAACATTTTGGCCGCAACTGTATGTGTGAAAAGTTTCTATAGGATTACTAAGTCGTTTTTGATACACTGTTGGTAGAGCTTTTTATCATTTTCTAACTGTGTGTAAGCCTGGTAAGAACATCAAATATACACCGGAACTGGCTTTGAGCATATAAAATAATCCACTATAACTATTCGAATTATCAAATAGGGTTTCGGGATTTGATTTAATGAGCGAAGCGTAGGCAAAATAATTAAACCGGTTCTTCAAACACGTGACCAGGAATCCGTTGAAAGGTTTTCATATTCTGGATTGATTTCAACCCATCGAACATTTTCATTGATCGCATTGCATTGAATAGATCAGCCTCGGACAAAACAAGAACTAGAAGGTCTGAAGATGCAAAGGTAAACCAGGTCTGCTGCCATAGAGTTTAAGAGGAAGAACTTGCCTTAAGAATACTACAGCTCGTTTTACATACTGTACAATTTGACAATATAATTTGTCTAACACTGTGCAAGGGCATAGAAACGTGTAATAATGACAAAAGAAAGTGTGCGAGGTGTCATGGCACGTACTTTGAAAGGATTAATACCTCATTGCCCTAGGTAGTCTAGTTTTGAGGTAATATTAGATGGTTGGAGCATTTCGAGGTAGACCTTGAATCGTGTTATTAACTGTTTATTTTGACTCGTATAACAATTACTTAATGAAGTTTCCGTCATTCGCAGAAATCTCTCTACAACCGTAGCCTTTTATCAGAATTAATTTTTCTCCAGGGCAACGTCTAGTAATTTGATCATACAAAGCATTAACTTTCCACGAAACAAGTAAAAATTAAATATAATTTGTATGTTGGTATATATATATATATATATATATATATATATATATATATATATATATATATATATATATATACAAGGTCATATAAACATAGACGTATATATCTTCAGGCCATGTATGTTGTTTCAACTGTTTATATATGTTGATTAATGATGCATTATGGATAAAAAATGTCTATCGTATTATCCCAACGGCCATTGGGTAAGCAGCCAATTATGTATCTATGTATTTACATTTATCTATCTCTCCCTCTCTGCACAATAAAAAATATTCAAAAATTATGAGATTTTTATATATATATATATATATATATATATATATATATATATATATATATATATATATATATATATTGTATTATTATAAGTTAAGTTTCCTCGACTATTTTCAGCCAGCATAGCAATCATCAGGAGAAAAACATTCTGCGTGTTACTAGCAGTGAACTACAGGAGTGAATAACTCTTTACGAAGAAAATGAACTTTATCTGTAGTTTTCATTTGTTTTTATCGTTAATTTGTGTCACTCGTTGTGGGTCAAACGGCCTCTTTAAAGGTTGTTTTTTACGATAGAGACTGGGGAGATTCATGCATCGTAGAATTCCCTTCTTGGTCATTTTGACAGTTTTATTCGTTGCTGGGAAGAGGATGTTTGTGTTTTGTGTATGTTATTTTTTAATTCTTTGGGTGTGTATGATGTGTGTAAGTCTATATATTGGTATGAGTGCGTGTATAAGTGTGAGATCTCAACACCTCTGCAAGCATGTTTGTCTTGTGTGGGTTAGAAATGTGGGTAGTGTTTGATTTATGTGGTTATATATTAATTCAGTCTGGGTACTTAAATTTCTGATTAGGCCCGTTTGAACAAAAAGTGTTTTGAGGAGCAAAATCCATTTGCCTTCTTGTTCTTCTAATATTTTTAACGTCAACTTTTCTGTCTATTTCTATTTTTTCAATTTTATTGAATTTGTCATGGCCTTTAAAATAATGATTTTCAAGGCGGAAATGTTGTTCTATAGGTAATAATCTTTCATGGGGAGCCGACTTGATCCGGTTCAGATAATTATTAATTCTGTAGTGAAAGGGCCATTCAGATTTTTCCCACATATTGTTTCTGGCATAATGTGTATTCTTAATAGGTAAATTATATTATGGCTTCTACATTTAGAATTGTGGTAGATTTTGAAAGTAGATTTAGTGACTGAGCTAGTGAACGAATTGATATGTCTAATGTAGTTACAGCATAAACTCTTTTTTTTTGTTACATGGATGTGAAAATCCTGTTATTTTTATTTTGGGGCTACGTTATCATCTGAAATTTTGCTACTAACTATATTTTCCTTAAGGTTCTACGTTATGCTAGAAGACCGGCTTCCTCAAAAAAATTTTTAGGTCAGGTTTGAGAGTAAGCGTGCATATATATATATATATATATATATATATATATATATATATATATATATATATATATATATATGTGTGTATATATGTGTGTGTGTGTGTGAGTGTGTGTGAGAGAGAGAGAGAGAAATTGTGTGTGTGTGTGTGTGTGTGTGTGTGTGTAATTTGGCAGCAACTTTTCTTTTAAACATGTTGTGTTGAATGTCAAATACAACATAGTCCTGCATATTCTCTTTTGAATTTTCTCATATTTTCTGATGAGACTTTTTATTTGAAAGTTGTATTGAAATAAATATTGTCCGTAAGATAACCGAGTACTTTCCAACATCATTGTTCATCTTCAGGGTCAAAATCTTTAACAATATTTTATATATATTTGTAGAGTAATTTTTTAAAAACATGTGCAAATTGTCTTGTAGCGGAATCATGTTGCTACATCTTATTTTTACAAACTAATATATATATATATATATATATATATATATATATATATATATATATATATATATACAGACTATCATCAATTTCTTGTTCGTGTATTGCTTAATATATTGTGTAATTGTCATCTTCGATAATGGCTTATGTAAGCCGAAAGCTTTGATTGGATTAAAAAATATGTATCAATATTGTGATTTTCTTTCATTGTTTAATGATAATGTTATTAAGCTTATGAGACGATATGAAAAGAACTTACATAAAATATATAGACAACACTTATCTATATTATTTAATGAAACGTGTATGAATGAAAAAATGCTGCCTAAATACACACAATATACATATATATATATATATATATATATATATATATATATATATATATATATATATATATATATATATATATATATATATACACGCTTATAACAAAAAAAAAGTGAATAGAGGTTGGCAAATACACGCTCGCAAGATTATAGATGGAGGGAAAAGATGAGGAAAACAGCATTGAGGAATCTTGCAGCGAGGATGATACTTGCGACTGGATTTAAAATTTAGCCCATTTCAAAAAGTACAATTCACTATTTAACGCTGGCGAAATCTGCAACTGCAGCCGAACATTTTATAAATGTTTCTCAAAATTATTTTTCTCTCACATATCAACTAAGTAACATGAAACTATGCAAAATATATTTTTCACCACTTCATATATATATATATATATATATATATATATATATATATATATATATATATATATATATATATATATTCATTTTAACTACTCTGACGATCTACTTTTACAGGTGCCCCAAATGCATGAATTTAAGCGTGCTGCTAGGTTGGAATCTGGGTCCCAACATTTCTCTGTCGATAGAGTTAAATGTAACCGCATTTTCTACTCCCAACCCTTCTTCTCTCAAAATTCACGACAGTGGAACTCCCTTGTACTTGCTTCCCCGATAGCTATAATATTCAAATATTAAAATGTAATGTCAATCGACATCTTATGATGCTTCATCCTGATTCCCGGCCTTCTCTATATCGTTTCCTCAAACACCCATGTTTATTCATGCCCTAAACTTTCCGTAACGCCTTGCCTGCTAGTAGACCTCTCGCCTTGATTGTGGTTAAATGTTATATATATATATATATATATATATATATATATATATATATATATATATATATATATATATATATATATATGCGTGTGTGTGTGCGCCGCAACGAACATTACTCAGAGGTTTTGAAAGAAATATATCTGTTATGGCTATTTCTTACAACGCACACACACACGCGCGCGCAAACACACATACGCACACACATAGATATATGTGTGTTTATGTGTTTGTATGTGTATATGAATGCGTGTGAATCTATAGATTCAGGCACGTTCGGTATATGTTATTGCTTTCTTAATGTTTCATTCAAATGTGTTCTTATTTGCTTTTTCTTTAACCAGAAACGCCATTTTGATTTCCTTTTGAGTTCCTTAAACAAATAATCTCTGAAAGTAGCTTATTGCCCGCAGTCTGTCTCCTCATAAGCATTTCCACGTATTCTTCAGAGACAACCGAAACGTTAACAATTTTCCACCTGGTGAGATTTCCGCCGACATGCTCTTCAGAGTTCGGTCAAATAGCCAAAACGCGACAATGTCTCTGCTAACAACATGACAACTACGCCTCAAATGGAACATATTTTCATCTTGTGGTTTCATTGTTTTCACCGTCCTTCCACAGGCTGTAAGCTATTTGCCTTGTTAAGCTACTAATTTTAATGAACCAGGAATCCATCAAGACAGACTGTTTAAGATTTCCGTTATCTACAAGATCATTTAATCATTTCCTTGTTTTAATTTGTTTAGATTGGCTATGTTATCTTTCATTCGTGATCGACAACATTTGCATATGTCTGTTTTAAGTCTTAAGACGTGCTATATTTATGAGATAAAGTGCTCAATATCAGAGATAGAGCGTGTGTAAATATAAAAGTGAACATAGAAGAGGCAACAATCAGTTTCATGCTAGATGCAATCGTCAGGCCACGATTGCATCTAGCATGAAACAGACTGTCGCCTCTAACTGTTGACTTTTATATTCACATTCATATATATATATATATATATATATGCACATTGTGAGTTGCTAAGTACTAAGAGTTGCAGTTGGATGCAAACGTGTATTTGTATAGCTAATGGGGATGCTTTCTTGGACATGATGATATCGACTTTAGGCATAATATATATATATATATATATATATATATATATATATATATATATATATATATATATATATGTCTGTGTGTGTGTGCGTGTTTACTGAGTCCTTTGTGAATATAAAATGTCTAAGCCTGTGCAACGACATTAAAAGTGTAATATACGCTAAACTACAATAAAGAAGAATATATTTTAATGATGGACAGTTTGTCGACTGAATGTTTCGGCGCAGAATTTATGTCCTCGGCATGTGAACTAAAAAAAACAAGCTATTTTCTCAATGGGCAAATATATGTAAGAAAGCGTGACACAAACTGATAATCAAAGAAAGATATGCATGAAATGTGTTGTCTTCTCATACAAAGTATTTGTCAAAATATCACTGTGAAGAAAACCCAATGGATTCTCAGATGATTTCTCGACACGAAAAACTTGAACACGGCCCATTGACAATTTCTGTAGATTTATAAGCTCGAAAGTCATGATTGCTGTGCAAAACAAAATGAATTTTTATTTTGTTTTCGATATTTACAATTTCGGTTGTCACGAACGATTGATGAAATTGATGACATATGGTCTACCAAGAAAACATCATTCTGTCAATTTTCCTGCAATAATAATTTTGTAAAATGGTTTCTCTCAATATCTCTTTCTCTATACATACATATATATATATATATATATATATATATATATATATATATATATATATATATATATATATATATATATATACACTAATACTGTTTTAAAATAAGTTCTTACTTTCTTTCTACTATAATGATCATTATAATTTTAACGACCTACTGTCCGCAAATTGTCTCATTATTCTTGTACTTTGCTCACTTTTATTTTTATTTCGGTTTTATTACTGAATTTATTTTATTTCAGTGAGAATCAAGAATGCGTCTCTTCATGAATCAACTCCTCTTCTCTACTTTCTTACAGATTTTTAAAAATGGCGACTCTATGGATTTATTTATTCCATTTTTTTAAACTAGTAGCAAAAACTTTCAGGACTTTTCTAAAGTTTCTCGTAGAATTTTATTTTTCCGACTAATTTTACTTTTCCTATAGAATATTAAATTTTCCAATCCCTCCAAGAGATTCTTTTCCTTTTAGTTGTCATGGTGAAATCTCATTCGTTTGCAGAATTTTCAATTCCTGCAGTGTTTATTTTTGTAATCCGTCTGAGAAATTGTCTTGTTTCTGCTTCAAATGAGACGGATGATTACTTTCCTCTTTTCTATTTTGCACGATTCTGTCAGTCTTTATCTAAGCAAAGAGCATTTTCATAGATTTTAGCTATAAATATGGATTTTGTTTCCTTTTTCATGTGTCTTCTGTGTCAGAACGTCATTGTCAATTTATCTACATTAACTTACGTCTATCTTTTGAATCTCAATGGAATTGGATCGCTACTTCTTTCGTTGTCTGGTTTTCTAGATTTCTTTCCAGCGTTTGGCTTTCTTCCGTTCTGATATAATTTCACAGTCTTCTTATTTTAAATTTCTGATGAAGCATAAATCTCACAATAATGATTGAATGAACACCTTTACTAATTTCCCGAATAAGAAATACCTGTGGAAATTCCCATATTGTATCGTTAAATTTTTGAGCTTAACCACTTTAACAATATATACTAATAAATATCCAAGTATGAAAGCAGGTCATTATTTAAAGAAGTACGTGGTTTCATATAAAAATGATTTAAAACTGATAAGTTCTCATTTCATTAAAGCAGACGATAAATATATGAGCATCATCCTTTATCATTTCTTTTCTTTCTATTTTTCTTTCTTTCTATTTTTTCTTTCTTTTTCTTTCTTTCTTTTTTTCTTTTTTTTCATTGAAATCAGAAAGCTTTTCTAAAGCATTTCTAAGCGATCAAAACAGATAAGACATTATTCAGCAGTTATTGAAGAGACTATAACGCACATATTTAATATGTAACTCACTAGATAACTAATTAACTATCTTAGTAATGAATAGACTAAGGATCAGTCATAATAATAATATATGATTTGTTGAATTTTCTTTTAGATTTAAATAAGAGGATTCTGATGTAATTAATACATTTTCTTTGTAATCCGTTCCATTTTGAGTCAACGGCATTTCAAAATTTATTAGTAGGAAACAATTCCTGCTTTGTGTAAGATGAGCTTCAAAGGCATAATGAAATTTGTTGACGCATTAGAAAATCCTGCAAAAATCTTTAAATCTCCTTAGAATTTACATGGCTGTTAACTGTTGAGAGGGCAGAATATTGATGCTTCTCTTGCTGATAGAAAGGGAATGCGAGAAAGGGGATGAGAGAAAGGGAATAAGAAAAAGGGAATGAGATAAAAGGAGCAAGAGAGAGAAAGGGAATGAATGAAAAGGAAGGAGAGAAAGGGAATGAAAGAAAAGGAATAAGAAAAAGGGAATGAGATAAAGGGAGTAAGAGAGAGAAAGTGAATGAGTGAAAGAGATTGACAAAGACAGAGAAAGGGAATGAGAGAAAGGGAGTGAGGGAGAGAAAGGGAATGAGAGAAAAGTTCATGTAACTACAATTCGAGAGAGTTGAAAATATTGTCAGTTATGAAGGCAAAAGCTGCGTCTGTCATTATTTATGTCCTTGTGAGAAGGTCAAATGTCAAGTGATTAGAAAAGAAAAAACATTGATGTAACAATATAGGGAGATTCATGAGACATCACTGTATTTAATAATAACTTAATGATGTGAGGAAATTATGTCATTAAATAGTAATATGTTTATTTATTAGATAATTAACAAAGACAACATAATTGGCTAATTAGCATAAACCAACACATTTTATTATTTTTGCTATTCGTCTCTCACTCTTGAAATTACATATCTATCTATCTATATATCTATCTATCTATCTATATCTTATCAAGTAATAATGTTGAATATAGAATAAAGAGTTTTAAAAGGTTCAAATTAATTAAACACCCCAGGCAAGGGGAAACGCTGTTACATAAGCTGGAATTACCAATCAAATCACAAGTATACGAGAATTCAAAAAACTTGACAACGAAGTAAGTTTATAATAAGTATTAAATGCTTTAAAGTTGGGGTTATACTAAAATAGAATTTATTCTAACCATTAAAGTATTAAAATATACGATAAAGCTTTAAAATATACGATAAAATTTGAAATTAAAATTAAAAACTACCCATTTTAAAATCTAAATTTAATCTCTATTAAGTTTAAAATTATAAAATTACTGAGGAAAAAAGAAACAAATACATATGCTATTCTATTTATTTTGTTTTTATTGAAATTACGTTGGAATAGACGTTAAGATCGACAGCTCTTAACTTCATGACAACATGGATACATTTGAATTCCAAGTGTAGGGATGGGATGATGACATCTTGCGAAAGACAATACATACACACACAGATTATAATATATAAGAACGCCGACATATTTAGATATATACTAACACACAAAAAAGGGTGACGAGACAGGAAATATCCCCACGACATTTACAACCCTCACCAAAAAAAACACACACATACACAATGAAATGTGCATGCAAGTTACTATACACATAGACACCGATAAAACTCGTACATACACCTACATACATTGACATAGACACTCTCATACAACAACCAAGGAATATTAAAGATTGAAAGTGTTATTAAACGAATTCTAAACACTTATTAAAATATAACTTATACGGGCAAATATACATAGATGAAAATGGTGTAATAGAACAGAGAAACAAAGAATAGGAAAAGAAGGACATTAAAACTGACATATGCGTATAAAAATAACAACATCTAATATATAAAAAACGAAAATTCCAAACTTATTGTACATTAGGTGAAAGAAAATAAGATCTACCTACACATATATGTGTAAATTGTACACACATTCATCACTACAAACAGAAGCAGAGAAAGGTCAACCTATAGACAAACATATACACACATATATGTATATACATATACGCGCATACACACATACACGTATATATATCTACATATATACACATATATATACGCAAACGTATATGGATAGATACACATACAGAAGCAAGCTTAAATATATCAACCCACACAGCAACTTAAAAAGGTAAACAAACCAAATATAAATATATATGTACATACATACACATATATACATATACACACACATACATACATATATATATATATATATATAAATAAATATATTTATATATACATATACATATATAAACCTAAACATGCAAACATAAATATATATAAACACATATACAAATACACGCATATATATAAAAAACATACAAATGGAGACATAAACATATATATATATATATATATATATATACATATATACACATATACACACATATACATCCATATATATATATAACTGATGAAAATGTGGAAAAGACATAGCAAAATCCGAATATGTGAGTTTACTGGGATTTGGGGGGTATTTTGTTTTTTGTTTTGCTGTCAACGTCAGACGTTTCGGTCTAATAGACCATCTTCAGGACATGGTTATTGGAGACATATTCAAATTTAAATTTAAGTTAACATGAAGAGACGATAGATACAGGACTAGTCCGACGTTGACAGCAAAAGAAAAAACAAAATAAAATAAAAATATCCGGATTTTGCTTTGTCTTTTCCACATTTTCATCATACCGTCGGATCTACATCCACATATTTGCTTACATATATATATATATATATATATATATATATATATATATATATATATATATATATATATAAGCACATATAAATAGGCATATACGTACATAAACCTACACATATTCTAACAATATTATTTTATTGACGATAAAGTACAGTAAAATCCATAGTAATTTTAAAATGTAACAAGACACACTTGTTGATTAATTTTATATGCAAATAAAAAACCCTTATCAAACAAAAATAGATTTTAGTTAGTATTGATTATACATTCCAGGGTGCTAGCATATACAAACATATACAGATACGAAGAGATACGAACATACATACACATATAAATATATATATAATCATGTATAAATACCCATATCAACACATCCATATATACACAAATATAAGTACGCTCACATACAAGCACACACACACACACACACACACATATATATATATATATATATATATATATATATATATATATATATACATACACCCACATACAAATACATATACACATAGATATACATATACACACATACACATACACACGCACCTGTAGACACAAGCCATTTTGTACATACCTACACATACGCACAAACAAGCTCACATATGATAGGTGTCAACACACACACTTACACACATACCTATAATTATAAGTACTGATATATACGCACATATATATAAACACATACACATTCAAGCAGATAAATACATATACATGCATAAACATATACACGTACACACATATATACATGTATCCCTACATACATACATAAACATATCCATATATACAGAACTACACGTAACTAGAAACATACATACACAATACATCTGGACATCGTTTATTTGATTATTTATTTATTTGGGTTAAATTATTTTGCTTGTTTTTACTTATTTTTATTTATTTATTTTTTCTTAAATTTCTTATCTTATTAATTCTTTTGTTTTTATTTTGATCGGTGTTTTTATTAACGTAATAAAAAATTGTTTATATAGCTTATTTAATAATTTTGTTTTTGTTTGGGAAGATAATTAAAGCTATTTGTTCAATTTTGTGGTTGTTTTTGTAGTTTGTTCTAACTATTATTTTGGCGGGAACAGTTTTAATTTGTTTATTACTTCATGTATTTATTTGGATTGATTATCTTTGTTTTTTCTAACAGTTAATTTATCGGGATCGGTTTGTTAGTTTATTTATTTATTTATTTGGATGTATTTAGATCAATTTATTTTAATTGTTATTATTTATTTGTTATACTGTATATTTTCTCTTTTTGGTTCTCGATTTTTAAGTAACATCGTATATTATTTGTTTTTAATTCATTTTTTATCGTTATATAACAGTTATAGCTATTTTTTTCGTCCGATTTTTGGTTTGGTTTTTATAGTCTAACTAATATTTTGGTCATAATAGTTTGCTAATTTGTTTATTATTTAATTATTACTTATTGATTTTGATTCTTATTTTTTATTATATTTCGTCTTTTCTAACAGGTGTGATTTGATAATTTGTTTGGATTAATTTATTCTGCTTACTTTATTGTCATTTTGTTTATTTTTTTTCCGTTTTCGATTTTTAAGTAACGTAGTAAAAAATTATTTTCATGTCTGCATTTTGAGATGAGATCGGATCTTTTATTTAATAATTTATTTTTATCTAGGAAGGTAATTATAGCTATTTTTTCCTCCAAGCCAAGTTTTCCAGTTTTTGATTCGGTGTTCTAGGCTGATGATATTTTCCTTATTTTCCAAGATATTTTTGATGTGGTCTGCCTTTTGTTTTTAATTTCCCAGATATACTTAAAAAGCATTGTGCTGTTCGCATATTTACTATTTCTGAAATATATTTTGTGTACATAATTTCTTTGTTTCCAGGGTCCTTCAGTTACTCCTATGTATGCTCTTTCTTCGTTATCTGCTGATTTTATCGTGGCTTGGTATATTACGTTGTTTTGTAAACAATTACCGTTTAATGGACATTCTTTCTTTATTCTGAAGTTGCACGTGGGTTTAATTTGTTCGTGTGGTTTGTTGATAATTTTCCTATTGTGCTATTTATTATTTTTGTCATGTTCTCGGTGCAAATGTAGCTGGCATTTACTGTGTTTTTGTTGAATATTTTGTGCAGGCTGATTGATTCCGGGAATTGTTTTTGTAAGAGATTGAAGAATATTTTTCCTGTGTTTGTTTTTTACGTGTTTGCTGTACGGTGGGTTGAACAATATATTTCTTTTCCTGTTGAGCTTTATTGTGTTCTGTGGTGAGTATGTGAGTGTTGCTGGGAATCCGTTATCTTTTAGGATTGTTTCGTATTCTTTCTTAGCTTCGTTAAATATAGATTCATTGAAGGAATTGTCGGAAAGCCTGCGGTTAATCGATTTTGGTATCTGTTTGATTATAGAAGGCGGGTGGTTGGAAGATGTGTGCATATAGAGTGGTTTATCATTGGGTTTTCTGTATGGTTTGTATGTGCCTTTTCTTAGGTTGAAGGTA
The DNA here is from genome assembly GCA_964036315.1 of Acanthosepion esculentum. Classification (NCBI taxonomy): domain Eukaryota; kingdom Metazoa; phylum Mollusca; class Cephalopoda; order Sepiida; family Sepiidae; genus Acanthosepion; species Acanthosepion esculentum. Next base: position 121,496,375 of record OZ038490.1, read on the forward strand.
ACATCTAGAAAATCTACTTCGTTTAGGTTAGTTTATATATCTATGTCGAATCCGTTATTTTTTTAAATCTTTATTATTGCTTTTCTAGTTTTGTCTGTGTTTTGTTTGTTACAGTTTCTTAAGATTATGAGACCGTCGCCCTGTAGAGCCCTGTGTCATTTCTATCTATTATTTTGCTTAGTTCGTGTAGTAAGTAAATACCTACGATTTCGCATGTCCTAGCATCGTCAAAGCTTCCCATTGTAGTGTTAAATATCCCATCTTTCATTATCCATGCTTCTTCATTTTGAAATCATAATGATTTACGGGAGTGCTTAATGATGTTGAGTTTGTTTTGTTTTATTATTATTTTTCCTGAGCTAAGTTGATGGCCTTATGATGCGTTCGGTTATGGATGGGTAAAATTCTTTCATGTCTAATTGTAGGAATTGTTAATTTTGTTTGTTATTTATGCTGTGGAACCAGTCAATAGATGTTTTTATGTTTTTCCACTGGTTTACTCCTAACTTCTTCCGAAGTTCAGAATTAATTTTTTCTAGTATCGTTTTACTTATTTTACCTAGTTCGCTTTTGGCTGGGTTTATGAGTCTGCATGCAGGGTTGGTTTTGAAATTTTCTTTGTTTCATTCAAAACCAACAGACGCATACACACACACATACACACACGAACAACGCAGTATACGTACACCAACAGACATCCATATCAACAGGAGAACCATCAGGTAATAAAAGTAATAACCTATTAAATTTACAGTGATATATCATTATCATTGAAAGTATTACAATCCCCATAATAAGTTAAATTTATAACGGTGTTTACATTTAACTGTTAGTTCATATATTTGAATTAAGAGATCAGTCTTAATTTTAAATCTAATTATTTCAAATCTTTCGTTAAGCCATAGATATCACGTGTCTTAAAGGGAGTTACATGTTCGGGCTTTCTTGATTAATTTCCATTTAACAGTAGGTATTTTATTCTTTTCTTTTAGACTCCAACAATACTTGGATAATGAAGTCATGTAATTATAATTACTGCTATTAAAAGATTGCATATGTCCCCTCCAACGTTCCTTGAATGGATTCATGGTGCTACCAATGGAATTTTTTTTATATTTGGGTTTTCTAGTGTAGAGATTTTACTAAGATAAACTACAGAATTAGTCAAACAATTATTCTGTAGTGGACAATTATTTGGATTCCTACAATTGAACAATTTGTTATTCGTGTCATTATCCTTAATAGTGCTGCTTGCAACCTGGTGAGTAGTCAAGTTTTTTGAGTACCTATTTTTGTTAAAGACTCTGTTGTTATGTTTCTTTAATTATTTTCTCTAGGTTATCGGCACAACTATAGCTTAATTTAAGGGTATTAGGATTACATATTTTAATAAGTGGGTTAGTTTCAGAGTTGGGGAAATGTTCTTTGATGAGGTTTAGAAATATACGCCCCAATTTAGTTTTAACCATAATATTAAAAGAGGGAGTAAACCATATGATCTTTCTAGATCTCTTTTTCTTATTATGGTTGCTATTAATAGGGCTTTTATATTGAATAGTGATATCTTTGTATCCACTATTTTTGAGTGCAGAATTGTAAATATCCCGATGTTTATTAAAAACATCTTTGTTCGAAGAGTTATTACTGATCCTAAATCTAATGGAGGAGGGTATGTGTTTTATGACTGAAGGGGCTGATTGGAATTTGGATGCACGTATATTCGATTGGAATTAATCTTCACATATGGTTGGAAAGTGTTGCTGGTAAGGTCTAGGGTGAAGTCCAGAAAATTTACTTCTTTAACGTTAGTTGTAACTATAGTCCTAAGATCTAAATCCTTAAATTCCCTATGAATTATTTTCCTAATACAGTCTACCTTAATTTTAGTAGAGTTTTAACAACTAATAAGCCATCATCTCTACAGTAATAGTGCAGTTGTCCTTATTCCGGATGTTGGTAAACCAGTTGATAACATCAGCTGTATAAATCAACTGTAAAAGACCAAGGGTATTTTTATGGAGTGATTGGTTCTTTCCAAGATAGTCTTACTGATTATACCGATTAGTAGGGGTTATAAGCCTAGTAGATAGCTTAGTTCTGAATTCGGGTTCATGGTCCTTTAACAAAACATACGCTAGCTTTGTTTGTAGTTTACTGACCCCATCACGTATCCGTAGTTTATCAGTAATTGATTTACTGACAGAGTTAATCCGAGCTATCTGGTTAAAATTATTGGTATCAATTTTTTTGAGCTTCTGGCCAGACTATATTTAACTAATGTAACATAATCCTTAGGGGATAAATTATAAAAGTTAGCCATTTTATCGTATTTAACATAAATATCACCGGATTTATTAATATCCTTGAAAATAACATAAATATTTTTTTGGAAAGAGTTTTTATATTTATGGAAGGTTAATCCCTTGATGATATCCAGTAGGTCAAAATTTTCTAAATTTTCTGTGCTTCTGTCTGTAGTGATGAATGTGTGTAGTTGAATAAATAAATAAATATATATATATATATATATATATATATATATATATATATATATATATATATATATATATATATATATATGTATATATAAATAAAAAGGAAAGAACAGTAAGATATAAAATCCGCTGTTCTTATAGATATTTTTATTTTTACACAATAGTGCTCTATGTAAATTTAAATTTACAGAGCATTAATATTATAAATTAATAGATTTAAAATATGGTTTTACCGCTACACAGTGATAACCATGTTTCAGAAATGGAAGCTAAAGCCCCTGAATTTAATTTTGTTATTAAACCAAAGACATTAGTTCCATTTCCTCATCAAGCGAATTTTGGAGTAACTTACTTTTTAAAATTTACGGTTGTTAACGGCACAGGAAAGATTCATAGTTTGAGGGTTTCCAAGGTTACCGATAAATCCATTCATCTAGACAACGGGTAGTAGAGGGTTCAATTTTTAATTTTCGTAGTATCAGTTAATAGTTACATTTGAAAGCGGGGTTATGTTTAGGGATGGGTAGGGATGTATCTTTTAACAAATTCTGACATCCGCTAAATTCATGTCATCTGGGTTTTTTTTCTAACGGCAAAAATTCTTATGGTATTTTTTCTATTTGTATATTTAAAGATTTTGAGGGACTGTTTAGGTTAGAATATGTTTTATCCACCTTTCTAAAAAATTATTTTTAATATTTAATATACTATACTCCTAGTTAAAAACCAAGTAAATGTATTAGGATTACTTACAGTATTTAAAATTATTTATTCTTATCGAGTATAAGTAAATATTATTTTATTTCATTTTATTTTATGTAAACTTTATGACAATGACGGCAAAGGTGGTTAAATTATTTCACTAATTCAATAAACTTTTATTTATAAATTTAGTATTATAAATGTATATATGTATGTATAAAGGACATTTAATATTCAATATTATATTCTAACTTATTAATTTCATATGACTTTCGGTGTTCACTTGGATTCTTTTCAGTGTTTGAATTGCTTTTAGAGAGGTGTTATGGTTAGAGTACGTTTTATTTAATTACAATTTTAAAAGATGTTTAGGTTAGAATCTGTTTTATTTAATTTCAATTTTAAAACATTTTTAAAAATTCTACTTTCAAATTTAACTTTTTAATTTTAATCTGCTATATTTCTTTATAAACCAAGTAAATGTAATATAATTATCTACATTATTTAAAATTATTTATACCCATCAAATATGAGTATGCATAATAATCAGGTATTTTTTTTTTTTTTTTTTTTTATAGATTATTTAAAGATTATTTAAAGAAAACTTTTGGCAATGACGACATAAAATAGCTATTTCATTTCTCTGATTCAGTAATTTTTTATTTTTTATAAACTTAGTAATATATAGTTTCTCATGTATGCATAAAGGACATTAATGACCTACATATTCTAGCCCTTCTTATTAACTTCCATTTCACTGTAGGTGTTTTATTGGATTCTTTTAGGTGCCAAAAGTACTTCGAAAGAGATGTTTGACTTTTATACTTATTTATCCTAAACGAGGATTGATGTTGGTTGAACCTCTTTTTGAACTCATGGCTAGTGCAACCTATATAAATTTTTATGTTTTCAGGGTTTTCAACAGAAGATATATTACATTGGTATACTACTGATTCCATGCAACATTTATTTTGTAAAGGACAGTTTTGAGGGTTTCTACAATTACATAATTTTTGTTCACCCTCATTAGTTGTTGTTTGTATTTTTCCCTTGTCTACAATTTTTGGGTTCTGGTATAAGTGTTTATTTAAGATATTAGTATTATGTTTCTTAATAATCTTTTCTAGGTTATCAGTACAGCTATAACTTAATTTTAGTGTATTTCTATTGAAAATAGTACTAAGTTTACTTCCACCGGGAAAATGCTTGAGTATTAATTCAAGGAATTTTTGTCCCAATTTGTTTTTTACCATTTGGTTGTATGAGGGTGTATACCAAATTATTTTCCTGCTTCTGTTTTTCCTATGCTTACCGTTTTCATTTTTAATATAAGTTAGTTTTAGGTTTTTGTAGCCACTATCTTTTAGAGCTTTATTATAGAAATTAATATGTTCGTCGAAAATCTTGTCATTTGCTGAATTTGTACTAATTCTTTTTCGGATAGATAAAGGTATATGTTTAATTATAGATGAGGGGTGATTTGATTTAGGGTGTATATATACAGAATTCGTATTGAGTTTTTTATAAGGTGTGTATGTATTGTTCTTTAAATCTAATGTTATATCAAGGAAGTTAACTTTTTTAATTTTAGTCCTGATGGTAATTTTTAAACCCATGCTTTTAAATTCTTTATATAATGCCTTTCTAATTTTGTCTATTCTGAAGTTAGTAGAATTCCTAATAACCATGAGACCATCGTCCCTGTATAGACCAATGTCAGTTGAATCAATATCACGGTGCGCTGTTAGGTTGTATAAAATAAAAAGACCAATGAGATCAGAAGACTCAGCTGAGTCTAGTGATCCCATTGTGATGTCAAAGTGGTCATATGAATTTTTTACCCATTGCTCACCATTATGAATCAGTACCGATTTCTTCGCATTTAATATAATGTTCTTTTCATCCTCAGTAATATCCGTGTACTGGGTGGCAAAGTCCAACGCATTCAAGAACAGTTCTTTAGATATTGATGGGTAATAATTTTCAATATCGAACTGCATTAGTGTACAGTTGGTTTTTGCTTTTATACAGGTGAACCAGAAAAAGAGAGCTACATAACCTTAAAAGACCACAAACCAGATTTCGAGGCAAATCCGACTACAAGGATAATTAATCCTACAAGACCAGATATAGGAAAAATTAGTAAAATGATCCTTGAAAGGATAAATAAACAAATCAAAGATAAAATAGGCCTCAAACTTTGGATAAATACCGAAGACGTGATAAACTGGTTCACCTGTATATATATATATATGTATGTATGTATGTATACATAAGTATATTGACTGTCAGGAGGTCCGAATTCTGAAACAATTTATGGATTTTAACAAGTTTACTGTGGAAAGGAAGATTTTTTTCAAAATTTTGATTCAATACATCACGCACTCACACACAAACACATACAAATATTATATATATATATATATATATATATATATATATATATATATATATATATATATATATATATATATATATGTACAAACATGCATAACTTTTTATTCACTCGTCATCTGACCGCAAGATTTCCTGTATTGATCATATATAGTTGAAATATATATATATATATATATATGTGTGTGTGTATGTGTGTCGGTATATCTATCTATATGTATCTATCTCTCTATCTATCTATCTATCTATCTATCTATATATATATATATATATATATATATATATATATATGTATATAAGCTTTATTGTAAAGTTATACCCATGCTTCTATATTAGTTATAATAAAAATGTACTAATTAATGCGCTTCACTAATTTCCTTTAATTCATTTCATTTATATATTTTTAATTCATGTCGTGATATTATACACATTCAGATCCACGAAAGTTCCTTTTGAATTATGTCAACCAAATTCTTTATAAAAACTATTTTTGCTTTTCAAACTTCTTAAACGAATCAAAATCTAATCCTATTTTTACACTTCGTCTGACAAAAGCTTTTAACTCTGTCATGAATTTTGGTCTTACGTTTCCTCCTGAATTATCCTTTAAACTTTACCAAACCTATCTGGAATCCAAAACATACAATTTTCACATAAACATATTTGTTAATTATATAACTACTTTAGTTATCTAACATATTCCAACAAGTTTATCCTGGAGTAAGAGATTTTTTCTTTCTTTATCAATGACATATTTATCCTTGACACTACTTTTTTTTATTTCTGTATTATCCATTTATTGGAAGAACGCCATAAAAATAATGGAATTTTCGTAACGTTTTCAGCATCCGTCTGCAGCAGTTGTTGTTTACTGTTACTCACGAGAAACAAACAGATATCCATTGTGTTCCCACCTCTAGATTAATAGACAGAGAGAAACGAAAATTTAGTAACATGTTGTATTCCTCTTATGATTAAAAATGATAAGAAATACTGAGAAATTTCCTAGTTCATTTTTTAAACTTGTAAACGTAATCTGAAGTATAAGGCGTCTGTTGTTACGTAAATGAATACTCAGTTATTCTAAACAGCAAGAGTACGTAATTTCTATATTTTCGCTATGTTCTTATCTTTTTCTCACAAACTTTGTAGTCGATACACAAAAGTAGAAAGAATAAACATAGAAATAAAAACAGCATTTGACGCAAGTTGAATTCGCATCCCACAATTTTTGAAAAACGCTTCTTATCATGATTATAAAGAACTTTCTCCTTCATTAATTCCTTTTAATAATTCTGATGCTGTTTTTCTTCAGAGATCGTTTTCAAGATAATTAGAGTAAAATATTTCTTAAGTTTCTGACCTTTTAATCTCGAGTCGAAACAGAAGAAAATGATGCGTTGATATAATTAGAGTTGTTTATAAATTCGATTTCCTTTTCTTTTCATTGTCAGAAGATGAAGTTAAAAATAAATAAGATTAGAAACTAAATAAAAATAACATTTACATTTCAAAAACTAGAAATCTTTGGATGTTCAAATCTCAACTGCGTTGTTTTCTTTTTGGCCGACCAAAGAGATTTTGTTCACGGAAGATTTATGATTTAAATGATAAACACAGAGGCTGCCCACAAAGCACGTCTGTCTTATGTACTTCAACGTTGTGAGTGAATATAATCAGAAGTAAGAATTTCTAAAAAGTTCGTATTGTCTTGGAAACATTTTAAACGGCTCTATTTCTCATATTGTATCTTTTTCGTTTTGTCCATTTCTTTGCCTTTCCCTTTAAGATTACTTTAACGTCTATCAATCAAATTTCGATTTTATACTTCCTGTTTTCTTCCTTCATTCCATTGTATATTTCCATTCGTTTTTTCTTTTTTCTTTGTCGTGCCATTTTTCTTATATCATTTCTTCCTGCCTCAATTGCTACCATGAAAATTTCATTCTTTATTTTATTTTTACTTTATTTTCTATCTAACTTTCCTTTTTTTAAAATTTCCATCCAATTTCTCTGATTTCTTTATCCATTGTTCGTC
>OZ038490.1:121509003-121524003 GCA_964036315.1 Acanthosepion esculentum
ATTTCAGATGTTTAAATTGTTTTTCTTTCTTGTATACATATTTTGAGAATACACTGTATTCTTAAAACCATGCGTAAATTGAGTTAAACATCGATTCGTAGTTTTTCTGCGGGTAGGCGACTTATTAAATATTTGTAGAAGAAATTATAAGTAAATAACAACAGCTAGAAGGTGTTTCAAAAATTCCCGAGTGGGCTTTATAATTTTTACCAAAATGTACTGCAAACGTCCATTCTCACTAAATATTTGCTAAATCTATTCATTTAAATACGATATAAAGGCATATCGATTTTATCCTAACACCACGCGATTTACGCTATAATTGTCTGAAAGGGAAGACAAATTTAGCTAAGGAATTTCACAGTCATATGGTTATACACGAAAATAAAAATAAAAATCTAATTTAATAAAAACAAGAAAATGATAACCAAATAAAAAGATGGGCGTAAATTCTTGAAAAGTGGATTCTGCTTTTCCTCATGAAAAGAAAAAGTGAAAAAAGTAAGTGAATGTACAGATAGAAGTGAAGCAATTATGAGATTTCCCAAATCGAGCGTAAAGCCAACAAGAGCAGGTCTCAGCGGCAAACAAAATGGAAGGTCAATGTACAACAGGGTCAATGACTCTGGAACCTTACCAAAATTTTCAAATCCCTTTTGCAATTTTACAAAAATAATTGAAAATCGAAGCCAAAATGAACCAGATGGGAAGCTTTTTAAAAGATATTATTAGCAAATTGTTAATTTTGTCGGCCTTTAGAATCTCTTTCTATTCATGTTTTTTGATAGCCAACATTTAACTAGTAATTCTTTCTTTCTCTTTGTTACTGTGTATCATTCTGTTTTTCTTTCTCTTCACTCTTTTTTTATTCTATCATTGTATTTTCGTTGCTTTTTCTACCATTTTCTCACCTGCAATTTTTACATGCTCACGCTTTTAGTGTTTTTAATTTTTTACTATTTCATACTTTTTAATAATGTCATTGTTATTTTCTGTACATCGTCTTTTAAATAGATTTTCTTATTTTTCGGTTTTTCTCTTTCACTCTACCTTTTTTTCTTTCACACCCTAACTTAACCTTCTTTTTGATACTTTCTCATCCACCCCTTGAATAATTACTTTCTTTCTTTTTTCTTTCTTCTTAGAGAAACCGCACCCCAGTTGGCTATACATTCAGGTGTGCATCAGTACTTACCACATTTGGCCGATTGTGGTTTGGTGAGGCTTCGAAATCCTTATCCGTCTGACACCCAAACTATTGAACTCAATCTGAGGGAAGAAAAAATGGATTCATCCCTTTCCCAAGAGTATTTGCATGTATGTAAATATAACAAACACACTGGAATTTGAACTGCTGCTCAACATCACGCCACCATAACGTCATCTTAACCAACTGCAAATAAATTGAAATAAATTCACTCGAATTGTAATTGTAAGGGCACTTATTGTAAGCTTCTGCTTCAGCTGCAGAGACAGGCTTTGAGTAAACATTTTCATGGAACATATGAAAGCGTTCAAATACATATTTGCATCGTGACAATGTAAAACGCAAATAAGCTGGGAGAATATTTCAGTCAATGAAGAAATTGTACATGAACTGCAAAAGCTGATTAAAATGTGAGACAATATATAACAACTGATATTTATCGAAGCGCTTAGAAGTATATTGAAAAGCCGAAAAAACGTTAGAAGAACAGGAAGAGGGGTAGGATTAAAAGAATTTAAATAATAAAGCTGCTAAATTCTGGTAGAATAGCGACGAAACTTGCTCTTACATGGACTCTTCTAAAAATCCCCAGTAACTACTGGTGGAAAAATCAGAATACTACTACTATTACAACCACCAATACTACAATTAGAAATAATAATAACGCTAATATAAATGAACAAGTATGAACCTTTGAAGTTTGAAGTTGCAAGACTTTTGATTTTGAAGAAGATCAAAATCTTACCAGTTGTCATAGTTGCACTTGGTCCGCTGACTGACAGAATACCAATATCGATAAAAGAAATTAATATTGATTACATAGTGGAATTGTAAAAGAAAAGAAGATCAAGATTAATAAAGAAAAAAAAAATAACAGTCAAGTATAAAAACAAATATAGTCATAGGAAATGTGAATGATATCTACGGGTATTGGTCGTGGCCGGTTATCCGTGCATTCATTACAAGACTGTAAGATCTTGTATAAGAAAAGTTTGAAATAAATAAATAATTTAGAAAGAGCTCATGTTCTGAGGAAAGTGTCAATAAACTACTGATAGAAACGTGTTATATAGTGAAGGGTTAATATTATACTTACTACAAAGGAACACTAATTGCTAACAAGAAATTAACAACACATAATGACAAATTTTGTTGAAGCCAAAAGCAGATTCTGTCATAAATATCCGAGACATTTGACTAAGTTGTATCAGGTTACACAGTGTTAGCACCCATTGGATATAAAACTCGGTATGATAGGGTGGGGCGGTATCCGCATTGGAAAATATGCAACATGTACGGGAAGGAAACTTCAAGAAACGGGTATCACTCAGTGCTGGTTACAGAGATAGGACCTGTAACAATTTTATTGGACTTAACAATACACATAGAGAGAACAATCAAGTCTAAGACCGCAGACATCGTGATAAAAGACCAGAAAATGGAATATATTTTCTTATTGACATGGCACCACCAACAGAATGTAATTACCTTTGACGAAAAAACTATCAAAATACGAAGTTCTTGAAGTGGAAATCTAAAAAATGTGGCACATGAGAACATCAATGAATCCAGTTGCAGATGGAGCATTTGGATTGATTGGAAAAAGTACCGACAGACTCATTGAAGTGATTCCTGGCAACCCATGTCTTAGGAAATAAAAAATGTACTCCCAAGTACAGCTCACTCATTACGAAGAGATTTATCTATGTAAAATATGGGTGATGTTAGGTTTTTGCATTTTCCTTTCTTTCTTACAGTAGAAGAAGACATGAACCCTTTCTAAGAGTAGCTTTCTGGATGGGACCCGGAAAGAAAAACTGTATACAACAGAAACCCAAGGAAATAGGAATAATAATAATAATAATAATAATAATAATAATAATAACAACAACAACAACAACAACAGACAGAGACAAGCTCCCCAAAATCCATTAGACGAATTCCAACAAGCACATTGTTAAAATATACAACGCTGCTCTGGAAACATTGTTAACAGATAAACCACCGGGAATCGTCACAGAAGTTAACAACGTCATATATGAAACAGATTTAGCAGTGACTCGGAAGCTTAGGGTCAAGACAATAAAGAAAGTTAACAGACATAGTGAGCCAGTTTGGAAAGTAAAACTGTTTCAAGAAATAAAGCAAATCAGACGTGAGCTTTCTATATTAGATGAGCTCACCAGAAACCCTAATATTTCCACACACAAGTGCAAAAAGATCAAGAGGAAATACAAAATTAAACCCCTACTTGATATTCCATCGACCACGGAAATGCTGAAGCAGAAAATTCATCTAAAGGCACAGAGAAGAAGACGATACGAAAAACGTTGTAGGTTCTATCGCCAAAATAAAATATTCCAAACAGACATTAAGAAATTTTACAGGGAAATTGAAAAAAAACCTATACATGTCGAAAGGCCACCATCGATTGATAATGTGCAGACATTTTGGGAAATTATTTGGAGCAGCCCAAAGGAATATAATCCAAATACAGAATGGATATGACGTGAAGAAGAACGAATGCTGGATACACCTCTGCAAGAATGGGAAAAAAATCTACAGATGATGTTACGCAAGCTATAGCGAAATCCCTAAAATGGAAATCCACAGGAAATGACAAGGTGCCCAATTTCTGGCCTTATCATCTCTCCTCTATCCATAAAATCCTTGCAAAGACATTACCAACGCTTGTAAATAATCCCAATAAAATCCCAGAATGGATTACTGAAGGTATTACATACCTCATGTCAAAAACAAGTGAAACAGACGACCCGAAAAATTATAGAACGGTAACATGTCTCTCCACAACGTATAACTTTATCACGTCTGTCCTGACGAACCGTACTTATTCCATTTTCGAAACTGTTGTGGATTCCGGGATGAAATCCGGTATCGAATAATAACAAACGCCAATAATGAATATAGGAAATAAATGTATTAACGTAATAATACAAACTGGTAATACAGGTCAGTAGTTCCAGGAATTCGGGGTTAGTTGACAAATATGTATAAAGTCTTTGGTATCGACGTATCGCTGGATGACTTCTTACTAAGTCTAAGTGCTCGTGACTGTGACTCTTGCCGCTACGTTATTCTACCAACCGACTCAACGTTCCACTACTACTCCTACTTGACTTGACTGTTCGGGTATTAACTGGTAGTAGTATATGTATACCCTGGGTGCTTCCATCTCTGTAAATAGGGAGATCCCTCAACAGAAACAAACAGCATTCTTCCGCTGGAACAGAAGGGATGAAGTAGAGGTTCATATGGCTGCAAATATCAACTACTGATAAATAAAATGATCCTGGAAAATTGCAGGAGACGACGTAGAAATCTTATCGCAGCGTGGATTGATTATCGTAAAGCATTTTATAGTGTTCCACATTCTTGTAAAAGTACAAAGTCTCCGCTGTGGTATTAATTTTCCTTAAGCACAGCATGGGAATGTGGAACACCAAACTATAACTTAGTGACATCTGAGGCACTGCCATATTCAACCGTCTAAATATCCGACATGGAATCTTTGAAGGAGACTCTCTGCCACCCCTTCTGTTTTGTTTGTCCTTAATCCATGAACTGAACAACAGAAGCTATGGTTACAAAATAAATATGAAAATATTCAATCACCTTTTCTAAATGGGTGATCTCAAACTCTTTGCCAAAGAGGACAATGAGTTGAAGGGCCTCCTCAATATTGTAAAATACTTCAGTGACAACAAAGGTATGTACTTCGGATGAGATAAATGTGTAAAAATAAACATTCAAGTAAGGTAGAATTACAGAAAGATCTTTAATAGATATGGATTTTGTCACAAAGATTAGGGAACTGGAACATGATTGAGCCTATAAGTATTTAGGAATTAGCGAAGGAGATGGCATACAACACACCCAAATGAAGGAGAACGTAAGAAAGGAGTACTACAGGCGTGTACGTCTGGTACTAAATACCGAGTTAAACTAAAAAAATAATCAGCCATAAACACCTTGGCTGTTCCTGTGGTGCAATACAGCTTTAATGTATTTAACTGGAGCATAGCTGAAATATAGCGAATGGACGACAAAACGAGAAAGATTCTCACTTGCTACGCATGCATCATCCCAGAGCTGATGTTGAACGTCTGTATGTGCCCAGATCCGAGGAAGGCAGAGGATTAGTTCAACTAGAACTATCATACAAAACTAGAACAATTGGCCTTCAAAGATAATTGTAAACTACAGACTGGATGATGGTATGTGTCAAAGGACATGAAAGTAGTAAGCGTCTTTACTCCGTAATAAAGGAAGCCAATCAAATTCAAAATGGACTTTCAAATGGGTGCAGAAATACAAGTAAAAAACAATACATCGGCTGAAGCTTAGAAATACTAAAAAAGAAATCAAAGACAAATGCAACCGACCAGATACAGAAATAATGGCAAGATAAACCGCTTCATGGACAATACACTGTCCATAACAAACAAGCTGACGTAGACAAAACCCGTACCCATCAGTGGCTACGCAGTGCCGGGTTGAAAGCTGAAACTGGAGGTTTTATCCTTGCTGCACAGGACCAATACTTGTTACCTAGGAATTATCAAGCACATATACTAAAATATTGTGTTAGCCCAAAATGCAAATTCAGTGATAAATATCCAGAAACCATTGATCATTTTGTATCAGGTTGCGCGATATTGGCGCCCACTGAGTAGAAAACCCGGCATGACAGAGTGGGCCAATATCTGCACTGGAAAATTTGCAACTTCTACGGGAAGGAAACTGAAAGAAACTGGTACGAAAACCACCCAGACCCGGTTACGGAGATAAGACCTGTTACAATCCTATGGGACTACACAATACACACTGACAGAACAATCAAAGCCAACCGCCCAGACATTGTTATTAAAGACCACAAACAAAACAATGCCTCCTTATTGATATGGCAGTTCCTGCAGACTGCAATGTATCTTTTAAGATATTCAGAAAGCTGTCAAAATAGAAACAAAAGCTGTTGAAATGGAAATCTCAAAAATGTGGCACATGGGAACATCAACAATCCCTGTTGTAGTTGGAGCCCTGGGATTGGTTGGAAAAGGTTCCAGTAGACTAATTGAAGGGATCCCTGGAAGTCCATGCCTCAAAGAGATAAACAAAAATTATTGTGACAAGTACAGCCCACACTTTACAAAGGGTTTCATCTATGTAATTTATTTTCTTTTTTTTTGTCGTCAGTGGAAAGTATTATGATGCTATTTCTAACGGGACCCTGAAAGAAATGTGTAAACGCCAGAAATCAAAGGAAATAATAATAATGGTAATAATAATAATATTAATAATACTAATAATATGAACTGTGAAATCTAAAGAGAAAGACAAGAGAAATAATGACCATGTAGAGATGTATGCATCTAGGGAAGATGCAGGATGACCTTATTGGAAGAGAACAGAAGTCCGAAAAAAGCAGTTTGTATTTTGAAATTGGTACAAATTGAAAGAGTTTGTTAGTTTTAAAAATAGTACCAACAAACTATTAGTTAGAACCGGATTGAACAAATTGTGGATACCCTGAGCATAAAAAAGTCTGAATTTGCAGTGAAAAAGGAGAAAAAAACTCTCATAAATATTAAAGTTAATTCAGTTTCGAAAGAAATACAAATGAAAATAATGGATTGGAGACGGAATCGTGGATATTAGTCAGAAGATGTGATTTGTTGAAGTGATCTCGGGATTATAAATGTTATCACAGAATCAAGTACTGGATAAAAGATAATGTTGATCACGTTAGTATATCAGTGTTATCTACAACATGTGAGGAGACATGGCACAGTGGATAAAGGCGTTGGTTAGATCCAGTGACAGGACCAAAAGATTTGTGAGTTCAATACCTGGTTATGGTAGTGGAGAACTTGGAGAGGTGAATTAACAGGAGATAACTGATAACTGACATCCATTAGACATGGCACGTGGAACTAGAACAGTCTAACACAGCGAGTGAAATAAAGGGTTCAGTTCGACATTCCAACCACCTGAAGTAGGCTGGAGTGTACAACAGCCAAAACGTTGTGATAAATGTGGCAACAAATATGAGGGCAATAATCCGAAAAATTTAAATAGTGTACATAATACATCATTTCAGAAATATGGACATCAACGTGAGGAGAAGTGTGAGTCTTTCAGACATCAGAATGAAAGTATATATATATATATATATATGGAGAAATATAGTCTTAAAGTGTGCTATATTTATGGGATAAAGTGCTCAATATCAGAGATAGAGCGTGTGTAAATATAAAAGTGGACATGGAAGTCAGCACTTAGAGGCGACAGTCTGTTTCATGCTAGTGAAATCTTCAGGCAACTAGTGCTGTTATTTTTCTCGGCTACTTATTTATAAGGGTCAGTGGTGCATTATGGGTAGTCTATTTTGGCGGTTACTTTTACCGGAAGTAGCTTATTTGTTTATTTATTTATGTCAAATTATTTTGCTTGTTTTTTTTGTTTGTTTATTTTTTTTTCATTTTATTTTTATTTTTTGTCTTATATATTTATTTATTTTTTATTTTGATCGGTGTTTTTTGTTAACGTAGTAAAAATTATATATATATATATATATATGTATATGAACATGTATATATATAAGTAAAAGAAGTACGATTCTTCTGCTGGCACTTTCATTGGAAGTTTTCTAAAAAGTAATCGTTTGAATAACGTGACAAAGATTCAGACCACGTAGTCAGAAAGTGGAAGAAAATGCTGCAGAATAACAAAATAAATATCTTGTGTGATGTTCCGATACAGGCATGACAAATTTGGAGAATAATAAAATAGAATGTGTCCTGCATGAGTAAAAGATGATTTGCTACCGGATAGATATCTCCAGTCAATTTAATATGAGTACTGAACACAGAAGAATGATGACGATCGACAATTACGATGATTTAAAATATGCAATTTTTAATTTTGTTGAAGAACAGGGAAATAACGTAAGTTCAGTACAAGTAGCCATCGCAGCATTGAGATGTTTGTTAAAAAATGGAAAATACTTGCAGACATTGGATTTTAATTGAAGACAGAAATGGAATTTAGGAAAGAATTTTTAAATTTTAGATATCCTCAAGGGTAAATTGTTATCAAGAAACTGGCAGCAACATAATTAAGCCGCTGAACTAGAGTTTAAGAAAGTATAAGAAAGTCAGCAATGCCAGAATGCACGTAATAAAAATCTGTATAAATTAGGTAGCAACAGAGTAGATATATCTTATAAGAATATATATATATATATATATATATATATATATATATATATATATATATATATATATATGGTGCCTTAATGGGGAAGAGTGTTCCAAATGTAAGATACAGTGTATATATATATATATATATATATATATATATATATATATATATATATATATATATATATATATCATAGCAATAAAGGTATTAAGCTTAATATTACTAGACATATTAAAACGCACGAAGCAACCGGTTTCGCTCCCGCTCATCAGGCTTAAAAATATCTTCAAATATATATATATATATGTGTGTGTGTGTGTGTCTGTGTGTGTCTGTATATGTATATATATATATATATATAAGGCAGGATGTGTTTATGTGTATAACGAATGCACGGTCGCAATTTTCGACGGATTTTCACCAAACTTTATATGCACATGACCGAATTTGCATTTCCCAACTTCCATCGATAGTGGAAATAATCGATCTTTTCGTGCTTCTGCGGCAGTTTTCATGTAGTCTGCGGCCATTTTCTACTGGCCAGAGTGAGAGCCTTTAACTGGCTGCCGCGAATATGCAGGAAGATTCTTTTGGCCAGCGTGAGAGCCAACAGCTGACTGACACGAATGTTAACTAGCATGCTAGCATGCAAAAAAAAATCGATAGCTGCATTCGTCACAAGTGGGAAAAATTTAAACCTGCATGACACTTTACTCCAATTGGCTCATTCGCTTGCTTAAACTTAACGTTGATTCTGATTCCGCAGAACTGGGTTGGGTGTGAAAAAGTATCTGTTGTCAACATTCTTTTTTCATTCGGTTTTTCTAGTTACGAATCCTTTTTTAAAGCTGATAGTTTTGTGTTTATTTTGTTTAGTTCTTTTTTCGTAAGAGATTTAACGTTTAGTATAGAGCTTAGAAAAAAATTGCAGTGTGAGATAGGCAAGAAGTAAGGCATGTAGCAGCATCAGCACGTCAAAGGGCACTCCTTCAAAGTCAAGGTAGGGCAAAAATAATTTAAATCAAGTGATAGCGATTGCTGTATGAGTCGTATATTTTTGAATCAAGCACGTGCAACGCCGGGCCATGCTGGTAGTATATATACATATATATATATATATATATATATATATATATATATATATATATATATATATATATATATATATTAAGGACATACAAAAGTTAAGATTTTACCTTCCATGCTAAAAGAAGAATAAATAAATAAACAGCCAACAGATTTCATCCTGACTAAACAAACCCTGGAATCGATAGAATGTCATAATATAGAAAATATCAAAAACATGCAATGTGCAAAACGCGAAACAATCTAGACGGAAAGAACATCAAGTCCTAACAGACACTCCTTTTGTTTACAAAGAGAGGGTTGTTTGAACCTGACATAAATTATTTCAAGTGTTAGAATGAACGAGCAGGACTCAAGATGGTGAAAGAGTCAGAGCTGAAACTGATGACACAATTTGGACTTTTTATAAAATACTCCATAATGGCATACCCATAAACCTTTCATCTTTTACTCATGGTATGTCTTATATATATATATATATATATATATATATATATATTTTATATTGTGACACTTATTCCCTTGATTCCAGCTCTGTTGAATGAAGGCGAAACCGGCCGTCTGTTTGTTTTTGTTTTAATAATGAAAGATAAAGTTGGTCTTTCATTAATAAATTTTTGTATCCGAAACAATGGAAGTGTGAATGGGAAGTGGGGGATGTCTACAATTATGTTATTGCTATATTCACCTTGGGTCAAAAGTTTAATGTTTTGAAATGTTTTATTTTGGTGATGTTTTCATATTTTTCCATATTACTTTTTGTGGGTTTTGATGTATGTCGAACTTGATATGATATTATGTATGTATTTCCAGAGTCTATTCACCATTCTTTCATTGTTTCATAGTTACACAGGAGTCGTGTGTGTCTGCATTGGTCTAGCTTTGATTCTTTGATTTTGAAGCACAAATAGTTATGTTTTAAAATCTTTCTCTTGAATATTTCAGACAATTTTCTCGATTTCAGAATGATTTTCCTTTGCTGCTGAATCTTTAATCTATTTTAATTTTTATATTTTAATGTACGGTAAGTTGAAGCTTATTATGCTTTTTTTATTTGGATTTTACTGAATTATTATGAATACGTTGCAAGTTCTACATTTAAATAATCTCTGAACACAGGACCTACAGTTAACTAATGAATAATGTCTGAATAGAGCCGAAAGACTAACAAACCACAAACTAAAGTAATATACAAAACACTTAAAATATATAGAAATAAAAGAAGGTCGATGAAAACACGCAAATTAGAAAAATATAATTTAAGAACTGTAAAATGTTCAAAGCTGAAAAATGTTACCATCGTTCAACAGAATATGAACAAGGAATTACTTACATAGATACGGAGATATCAATAATGAAGATACATGATGAATGTTATCACATTTCAGATACGAGCATATTTCAAAATGCATCAAGATATGGAAAAAAAATCTTGCGGAGTTATCTACACCAATATCATGACTCTAACGACCAAAGAAGTTGATAACTCTTAACCCAAATCTTATAAACATTCTTTCAAATACTAAAACATATCATCGAACTATATATATATATATATATATATATATATACATATATATATATATATATATATATATATATATATATATATATATATATATATATATATATATATATATGTGTGTGTGTGTGTGTGTGTATATGTGTGTGTGTGTGTGTGTGTGTAAATAAAATAAGTAATAATAAATAATGAAATAAATACATCATATGCAATTAAATAAATGTATAAAAATAAAAAAATAAATACAATAATTAAAGACAAGATCAGGATAATAATTAATCGAAATCAATAGTCTTCAAAATAAACTAGGCAGAGATGAACATGTATTCTTCAACTCCCCATAAACCACTAGTAGCCTATATATAATACCTACACAAAGAGCAGTAATATAGAGCTGGATGATCGATTAGAGAGAGAAACTGGTGGTCTCGATGAAGTGCTGATTCATATGTCCACAAACTCAAAGCACATGTAGGTACATACGTATATGTGTGTGTGTGTGTGTGTGTGTGTGTGTGTGTGTGTGTGTGTGTGTGTGTGTGTGTGCGTATGTGTGTTTGGAGCATGTATATTTTTATATATATGTTTATGTGTGTGTTTTTGTGATATGCCTGTTGCCCTGGAGAACAAGGGTCTTTACACTTCTCTTTAGATATTAACCCTTGGGGAGGCAATGCACGTATACTCAATCCTTACCTAGTCTCCGAAATCGCATTAATCATCGCCTAACAGTGTTCACATGGATTGATTGGTCACTAGGATCATTCTGTACGTCTCTGTGGAGATGCGGTGTTGAATTTCTCCCGCATGGAGAAAATCATTGACAGACGTCTGCTTCTTTAAATCATATAAAGCTACAACTCAGGTGTTGTCAAAAGTCAAATAATATATGTTCTCTAAAGAAAAGAAATACACCCTGATCTGCTCGGGGCGCCAGACTTTCAACAAGATCAAGCCAATCATACATTTCTCACGGGAGTTAGCGCACATGAATTGACCGTGCCTACTCACGCATCACACTTCTGATCATAGGCTTAGCTATATTGAACATTTTATTGGACTTCTCGGGAATATATCTGTTGATTTAATGCGCCTAATAGGCGTATACAGCTGTCCTTTCGACGTTTGACCGCCTGAGCTATTTCTTCGTTAAGAATGTTGCCTCAACGCCAGCGTGCTCCATTCTGTTTCTGGCAACATTCAAGAATCTGCTTTCGAGAGAGGTTCGTGCCAAGTGTAAGCGTACCTTTTTCGCTTCCTCTGTCAGAGGTGAAGCTGCCATTTTAAGGCTTTCAGATTAAAAGATGAATTAAATATTAACATTTGGCCTGTAACAAATACAAATAAAATACAACGTCGCCTCTCTGCAAGCAGTTGTATGTGGGATATGTGGGATACCAATTACTTGACATATATATATATATATATATATATATATATATATATATATATATATATATATATATATATATATATATATTATAATATTTTAAAAAAAAATATGATTCCTTCGCTACATAAGAGTTCTCATGTTTCAAAAGCGAGAGCCGAGACCCTTAATATAATTTTTGAAATTAAGTTGAATTAAGGTGTCTGGTCT
The DNA here is from genome assembly GCA_964036315.1 of Acanthosepion esculentum. Classification (NCBI taxonomy): domain Eukaryota; kingdom Metazoa; phylum Mollusca; class Cephalopoda; order Sepiida; family Sepiidae; genus Acanthosepion; species Acanthosepion esculentum. The sequence goes on from OZ038490.1 coordinate 121,521,640, forward strand.
CGCTTCCTCGTCAAGCGAGAATTTGGGAATAAGCTATCTTGTGATTTGCGCGTGTTTATAAGTATGGTCTATTGCTACATTAGTTACTATGGAAACGGCTACGGTCGGCTATATTGATTAGGTGGTCTATTTCAAGTTTGATAGTAGCGGTTGCTGTCTAGTTGATCAAAAAAGGCATTTTATGGCCTTGCGGCAGGTCGTTAAGTGTCGAGAGGATACTGTTTCATGATTACCTGTCTATTAATCTCTTTATTTATTTGTTTATTCAAATGGCTATTTTCTTTTACAAACGTGTTGAAATGGATTAGAATTTGTTTGTTTTTTTGGCCACTCCAGGCTTTTATTAAACTATAGAATTTATTTGTTTATATGTTTTATTTTTTTATTCTTTTTTAAATTTATTTAATGCGAAAATTTGTTGATGTAAGTTCTACTATTTGTTGATATAAGTTCTACTTCTGTATGGAGCACTGTCTTTTTGAAAATAAAAGCAAAAATAATAAGGAACTCCGGATTAGTTACCTAACGTGTTCTTTCCTGTTTTTCTGCATACCTGCGCACACACACACACACAAACAACACACACACACAAACAACACACACACACACACACACACACACACATATATATATATATATATATATATATATATATATATATATATGTATGTATGTATGTATGTATGTATATCTAGGAAATGAATGATTGGTTGATTAGGTTTTAATGGTTATCGACACTTTGCATGTTATTTAAATCTCAAATATATTTTAGCTTGAAAGAATAATTTATTTTCGTAAAAAACAATGATCTCTTCAATATTATAATTCCTAATATTTAACACTTAGCTTTTGCCAAGAGTATTCTTCTATAAGTAAATCTAAGGACCTAGCTCTGGAATTCGAAATCAGACATCCTACTTGACATTCACAACCCATATCTATGACAACACCCATTAATTCAGTAACTCAATGAACCTTTTTACGAAAGAGATTTACTTTTATTGACTTGATGATTGTTAATTGTACGGAAAATCTTCGTAAGCTAAATCAGCAAAGTAACACAATTCAAATTTCTGTAAGAATAACATAGAATTATTCTGTATATGTTATATAAATTTCAAGTTTACACCTAGAAAGTTAAATTAAATGTATTAGTCGTTAATCTTATGGCTAAAAAAGCATTTATTTTTCACAAAATTTATCATTTATATCAATCTCACGTTTTTCCATTAATCATATGAATCTGAGAATATACAATGAAAATTAGCGATCAAAACAGATTTCATAAAAACGTGAGATACTACCGAATACCGTGAATGTAGTAATCTATATAAATGATCACGGCTATTTGTTGAATTTGCGTTTCACACTTGTTTATTTGATTTTTTTGAGGAAGTAGAAGATGGAATTAGGATGCGAAATTTAACTAGAAAATAAAAACAAACAAATGACGATGAAAGATCGAGTGAAAAGGCGAAGCAGATACTATAATATAAGAAAAACCGAATGGACATTTTTCAAATATCAGCAAGGAAATAGGCTTTATAAAGTTGAAAAGGTAGGAAAGAAAAATAAATTTAAATAATAATAATAATAATAATAATAATAATAATAATAATAATAATAAGAAGAAGAAGAAGAAGAAGAAGAAGAAGAAGAAGAAATTATAGAATGAAAAAAGAATGGAATCATTAAACGTAACGAAAAGAAAGGATAAATTATTCTAGTGCCCTTGAATTAATTGGAGTGAATTCAATATGGCAGTTGAACGGATTCTTTTATTGAGATTCAAGCCGAACTGTTTGATTGTCACGAGTAAGAGAGAAAGTTTGACGAGATAACTTTAAATAGAGAAAGAGAAAAAAGAGTTTGTTTGCATAGATGTTGGCATTAGATTGAGATTTGCGAATTGAATGTGACACTATAAGAGAATTGTGTTTATGTAATTAATGGAAGTGGCAAGCAACACAAAAATGTACTCCAAATGCAATTACGTCAACGAAAATTTCGGAAAAATTCGTATATGACATAAATAAAACATGCATCAATCAGGAAATGTATTATCTATCTAATATGCATAGAACGGGAGACATAAGTATACAGTTCATATATTATATATCTCTCTAGCATCTCGCTATTTCACCTCACTCTCTCACTGTATATATATATATATATATATATATATATATACAGACACAGACACACACACACATATATATATATATATATATATATATATATATATATATATATATATATATATGTATATATGTATATATATATATATATATATATATATATATATATATATATATATATATATATATATATATATATACTTGAATCGGTTATAGTAGTATATAC
>OZ038490.1:121526503-121556503 GCA_964036315.1 Acanthosepion esculentum
ATGCGCGTCTTATATTCCAGTCGCCATGTTCTAACTGGCTGTACATTAGGGTCTTGGGTATCCTGTCATCACACATTCTTAATAAGCTAAAAATAACTGAAAAAATGCTTAATCAAAAAGAGATAAAAATAAAATAAAAGATATAATTAATCTTAAGTTTTTATTAACTTCAACAATAATTGTATTCACCACATCTGTTACGATTTAAAACTATCGTTGAGAGTTAAAAGTAAATTAAGTCCAACATAGTCAGCCAGAAAAATGTCTCTTGCTGACAAGATACATTCGCATATATGTTCTTCTGTCGTCATTTCTATGTCTGCTTGTCATTTTTGTGCGCGTAAGACCAAAATGAAGTCTCTTCGTCTGTGATTGTCATGAGGTTGGTTCCGCCATCGCACAATCAGGACTCCTTAGCATTATCAACAGAACGACAAGCCAGCCTGGTCAATCTCAGAGAGGGATATTAATCATTGGAATATAATCATTCAATCTGATTGACCAAACGATGACAAGTCGACATTGAACGATAAAGAAAACACAAGGATCTCGGCTCTTCTATCACGTCTTAGACGTTCTTTAAGTCTTATCTTCTTTCTTTCAGATGACGCCGTTCGTTATATATGTTTTTTTTTGTACTCAGTCACAAATGATGTAGATATACGGAAATAAATATAGAGTATATATTTGAATATGTTCATGTAAATAACAATGTATCTGTAAATATATGTGTGTACGAATTCATGTGTGTAGGTGCGTGCGCGTGTTTATAAACACACAAATGGACACAAACACACACCTAATACACACACATAATAATAGCTGACCACTCGTATCCGAGGATGCTCATCTACTGGGACGGTCAGCCAATCCCTGTTAGAGCTTTGTGCTCAGGCACATTTGTTCTTTCAATACACACAGAGCCCACTTATCTTTTATATTGCAACTATGCTGGACAGACCTTAGTTACAGTTTTTGAGAGAGAGAGTGTGTGCATTAACTTGTGTATTTAACAGTCTGAACAAGGCCAGCACATTCAAACACTCGGTCACGACGATTTGTGACTTCGTGCAAGCCCGACCATGGACGGCTATTCAGAATGATCCGTCTACCCTATTTCACTTTCATTCTTGCCACAACCCGCCTTATGGTTTTCAGACATTTTCCAAAATTGCTGGGATCACATCTCACAGGCTGATAACATCAAGATGTAAGCTTCCTGGCAAATCGACAATGGTGAGATTCGAACCCGGGTCTCATGGTTACAAAGCAAACATTCTAACCACTCGTTCAAGTACCCATACCAATGCACAGATGGAAAATAAAATTGCAGCCCACTTAATATACACATCCTGCTGTAAAAAAAAATATATATAATAGTATTATCGTAAATAGCTTCTCTCCGTTGCTTCTCTGTCTTTGGGCCCTAGGGCGTCTCTGTCAAAGGACCGAGTCGCAAATTTGGAAAATTATACTGACAGGTACCCAGCACTAGTAAATGGCTGCCCAAGGCCAGCGCAAACGACCGTTGCAGAGGCTCGGGCTATTTTTGTTCCTGGCCCGGGTGTAAGAGTTCGGGCCCTCTACATTACACAGATCTTGTGTCAAAATGCGACTTTGTGGGAAATCGAATAAATACTAAATTACTATAAAGTAGAGCTGGGACATTTTAATCTCAGAATTCGTGGAAGAATTGTGCTCTAATATCGCTTTTATTCGTATAGATTCCATAATATCCGTTTTAATTAATTAGCTATTATGTCTCTCTAACTCTTCAAATTTCTATTTTCCCATCTTTACACTATATTAATATTATCTTATAAATTGTTCCCTGTCCTGTCACGCATGAAATAAAAATAATTGTCTGTATGGACAATAAGGATCTACAGACATCATATCGTCTTTAAATTAAGTGGCAGCAGAAGAATTATCGTTGAACTTTTAAAATATAAGCTTAAACATTAAAACATTAATATGTAAATGCAGCGATCAATTTGGGGTTCGTCTATAGTTTATTGATGTCTATCTACTCCTTCCTAGATATCGTGATAATGGCCAAACCAAACGTCTTCCACAGCAGCTAGCTTAAATACCGCCTTTTAGCTAGCTTAAAATGTTAAGCTAGCTGCAGTTTTGGTTACGAAGGAAAAATAAGAGTAACTCTCCTTGAACCATGAAAGCAACGATAATGGCTAGTATAATATATTAATATATATTTTTAATCTGGCAACACTGCATCTGAATTCAACAAAAATCGTTCCCTGTGTCTAACATTTCTCGGGATTTTGAATGAGCTTTGAATCATTGCCATCGCACCAGTGGGAGCGGAGGAGTTGCTTGGAAACTCATACGCACAAACACACATATACTGTATTTTATATATAAGATATATGGATAATTTTATTTCTTATTTGTTTATAATGATATATATTTTTCTTCTAAGTATATTATATATTTTTTTATTTTTATCAACATTATAATGATCTAAGGATAAAATGATGAACTTTATTTGTCATATTGTCGTAACTCTGTTTTAAATTTAACATTTCGATCTCTTTACCTTCACTTGCCCGTTATATTAATTCTTTTGTATGTTTTCTCTCTTCATAATGAAAGCACCTAAAGAAATTCTGCTGGATCAATTTATTTTTGCTATTGTTTTATCTTGTATTTTTAATTTTTCTATTTTTTACTTATTTATCTGTCAGGGATATCTCGATTCCATTTTATAAAATGTAGCAAATCTGATGAAATGAATATGCTTATATGCATCGAAAAGAATTTATTACTGACTATGGATTTTGAAGTTTTTCCTAATTATACTTATATAATTACATCTGGATTTGGTACATCATATAAAAGAAATATAATATCGATTATTTCACCAGAGGACTGTCCTTTAAATTTAGAAAGTAATGCAAAATCAAGAAGATTTAATGGCGAAATATCAAATTAGGATTTTGTATAAATAAATAATTATTTTAATTCTTTTTGCGATGAAGAGAAATGAGTAAAAGTGAATGCCAATATCTACAGTAAAACAATGGATTTTTATTTTTGTCTTTTCAGTGAAACTAAAAAAAGGGTGAAAAAATAAAAAAATGACAAACCTACAATCCAGAACTTGAAAATATATTAATAACATGGAAACCAATGAAATGCATTCTGTTGAAAAATAATCCAAATTTTAAAAATATGAATATGTAGGTAACTTTTTTTTGATCGCCGTGATTCTATATATGTTAAAAACATCTTGCTTTTCTAGTTGTCTTATTCCTTGGCGCATTGCCGTGTTTATAAACATTGAATGTTTAACACTTTGTTTCTGCTATGTCATATATTTTTATAAACTCATTATAAAGGTAGGAAAATAGATCAATTAAACTCTACTAGTATATTGATTTCTAATGACGATCTACCCCTCTCCACACACACACACACTATATATATATATATATATATATATATATATATATATATATATATATATATATATATATATATATGTAAATGGTGGCCTGACGATTGCATCAAGCATGAAACAGACTGTCGCCTCTAAGTGTTGACTTCTATGTTCACTTTTATATTTACACAAGCTCTGTCTCTGATATTGACCACTTTATCCCATAAATATAGCACATCTTAAGACTATATATATATATATATATATATATATATATATATATATATATATATTCAGTTATTCGAAAATTATACAATTTTTATGTAACGTTTCCCCTAACGAGGAGTGTTTGATTGGTTTGAACCATTTAAAGCCCTTTATTCTACATTCAACACCATCACTTGATAAGACACCAGAAGTATTGGAACAAAACCGCTATTTTTGTAGTGATTTTACAACATATTTATGTTATAATCTTCGAATAAATAATTATATTTGCTCTACTCTGTATTCAGCAATATTTTTTCAGAATAGTATTTGTTGGTTATTAGAAATTATTCCGTATACACCAATCCTATACTGAGGTATATATATATATATATATATATATATATATATATATATATATATATATATATATATATATATATATATATATATATATATATATGCATATGAAGAAATGTAGTTTTACGGTATGGTATACTGTATTTATGGCATAAAGTGCTCAATATCAGAGATAGAGCGCATGTAGTATAAAAGTGAACATTATAGTCCACATTCAGAGGCGACAGTCTATTACATCCTAAACGCAATGTGGTTAAAACGAAACCTTGGCCACGTGTCCTTCTTATATTATGTTGACTTAATTGGCTGATTAATGAAATTTGAGAACTGAAACAACAAAATGCTAAAGATATTTGTAATAAAATGTTCTTATGTTAATAATATATTAGATTTCCAACTAAATTGAAACATGGAGATAACGATTTTAAAGTCAGGATTATCGGACACGTCTTTGACCATTTTCAACGACACCAAAATCCGAAATCGCATTGGATTATCGAAAGATGTCTTCCAAAAGAAACAGGAGCATTTATTTAGATACAAAGAAAAAAGAACTGAACTGTCATTTAATATTGGTCCTCCTATATGGCAGTAATCAGAGATAAAATTACAACAAAATAGAAATGTGATTCTCCAGAAGAACGCTTAAAATACCATTTGCTGAACGATGATGATTTAAATTTAATGAAACAAAAAGGATACATATAATCAGAAAGAGATAACTGAAAATTATAGAGTACATAATGAGAAAATTGGGCTTAGAGAATTTAACACACACAAGACGTATTGAAAGGAAGCAGGACAAAGGTAAACCGTGAATAACCCTTTACACTATTTATATTCTTCAAACTGTTATCCACATCTTCATTGCCATATTCACGACGGTTCGACTGTTGTAGTTTTCGGTTTTCTTCAGGTGATATTGGTTGGAATTTTGAACCGAATCCTTTATTTAGGACATGGGCTAGTTTGTTCTCATTTCTCGTTGGATATATCAATTTCACTTAATTCTCCTTGTTAATTCAACTCTCAATTCTTTGTTCCCTCTGCTGTAACTAGCAAATCATAACTCTTTGGGTCATGTCATTTTAAGCTCACTCAACGTACGCATTTATCCATTGGGCATTTGTCAATGCGAACATACATGATTTTTCTTTAGTAGTATTAATATATATATATATATATATATATATATATATATATATATATATATATATATATATATAATATCTTTATAATATTGGGTTTGATTTCAGCGGTAAAATTAATCACCCAGTATGCTTCATCAAGGAGTTTTTCAACGGTTTTTACTACTAAGATCTTTAATAATGTTCCCGACCTAATTTTAACAGATCGATAAATCCTGGTGAAAATATTGGCTGAGTCATGAGATATATGCTCTCAACATGTTGCTTTTATAATTCATGACCAGTTTGGTATGTAGAAACTGTCAGCCAACTGATGACAAAATGTTTGAATGCTAAAACGATATCGAGTGTAGAACGCTAAATTGATTTCGAAGCATTTCTAACGACATAAGGCCACATTTTAAAAGGACTTCTTACTGTTAATTTTTACAATGTTTGAACCATGAGAGTCCAGCCATATAGCGACGATCCATGCAGCGACAGACTTGAGTTGAATAAATTCAAAAATGAATAGGAAAAATCATCGTGACGATTTGCAAAGTATTTTGATGATTATCTTTATAAGTGCTAAACAGTTACACTATTTACATTATTCGGACTATTGTCCTCATTTTTGTCGTATATTTATTACAACGTTTCGGCCGTTGTACGTTGCGGCTTTCTTCAGGTAGTTGAAATGTCGAACTAAACCCTTTATTTCGCTCACTGGGGTAGACTGTTATAGTTCATTTGACATGACACGTGGAACTAGATCAGTCTACCCCAGTGAACGAAATAAAGGGTTTAGTTCGATATTCCAACTAACTGAAGAAGGCTGGAGCGTACAACGTCCGTAACGTAATAAATATGGCGACAAAGATGAGGACAATAGTCTGAATAATGTAAATAATGTACATAATACCTCATCTCAGAAATATAGACAGATGCTAAACATTTAAAGTCAAATACTCTTTAATGTGTGTATTAAATGAGACAATAAAACGACAAAGGATAAAGTAACGTACGAAATGATATTCACCTTCGATAGGACAGTTCAACTGCTGAGATTCCATCGAGTGAAGTTCAGTAACCTTTCAACCCTACTGAAAAGATTAAGTAACTTAGAAAGGTTTGTGCAATCTTTGTGTATGTAAATGTTTAATACTTTCTGTTATTTTTGGATTTGAATATTGATTTTTTCCGAATGTTTTGACATGTCATTTCTTCTCTGTCGTTATTTTCTTTTCTCCATTGCTATTAATTATTAAACTTTTTAATTAAGCCCCTCCCCACACAAACCAGAACTGTTTAACCTAACCAGCGTTTTAATTTGATTTCTTCATTTATGTGTGCATGCATATAAGTATATATATATTTGTGTGTGTTTATATATATATATATATATATATATATATATATATATTGAACGATAAAAAATATTAAAATATTGAAATCTTCAGACACACTGGGTTGTCGATTAATTTTCTTTCATTTTTATTATTATTATTTCATTTAGATGCCTCGACTAGTTTCGGCCAACATGGCCATCGTCAGGAGAAAAAATATTTCTGCTTGCTGGTAGCAGTGAACTACAGAAATGAATGTCTTGATGGAGAAAATACACTTTTGTCTGTAGTTTTCATTTGTTTTTTATTTGTTTTTTTAATCTTTTTAACATGAATTTTTTAACATTACTTGTGTTGGTAAAACAGTCTCTTTTAAGTTGTTATTTCAGATAAGAGCTGGATGGATTCATGCTAGTTTGAATTCCCTTGGTCAGTTTGGCATTTTATTGGTTCCTGGAGAGGGGATGGTAAGTGTGTGTGTGTGTGTGTTATTTAGTTCTTAGGGAGTGAGTGAGTATGATATGTGTAAGCGTGTATATTGCTGTGAGTGTGTATTATCATTTGGCTCATTAGGGAGTGAATGAGTATGATGTGTGTCAGTGTGTATATTCGTGTGGTTGTGTGTATAAGTGAGAGGCCTTAACACCTGCGTAAGCAGGTCTGTATTGTGTGGGTGAGGAATCAGGGCAGGATTTGATTTGTAGGGTTATGTATTACTACTATCTATATTGTTAAATTTTTGGTTTAGCTCGGCTGGATAGTGTGTTTTTAAACGATCGTATCCACTTATTTTCATGGAACTCTAAAGTCTTTCTACTGTTATCTGCTCTGAACTTTTCTATTCTCTCAATTATAGTGAATTTGGCATGGGTTTTAAAATCGTGTTTTTCTAGGCGGAAATGTTGTTCTACAGGTAATGATTTTTCATGGGGAGTCGACATATAATTTATTTATATTTATTTTACACGCACACACACACACACGCACACACACACACACACACACACACACACACACACACACATATATATATATATATAATTTTTAATGCACCTAACTTAGTGGAAAGCCCTCAAAATCAATGATAGGGCTAACATATTGATTTGTATGGATATCAGTTTGTAAAACCCACAGCCACAAACTAAAAACTGAACATATATATATATATATATATATATATATATATATGTGTGTGTGTGTGTGTGTGTGTGTGTGTGTGTGTGTGTGTGTGTGTGTGTGTGTGTGTCTGTGTCTGTGTGTGTGTACGCGCGTGTTTGTGTATATTATTTGAATTTGGCGTTCGTTTGTGGCTGACTTTTTCATTTTGATAACTGATGAATCACTCTGCTTCCTTGATAGAGGGACCCAAAACCAGGAAAGGTGGATCGCTAATGGAAATTCAATTCACTCCCACCCACCCCCGCCGCCAAGTAAAAGATACTTTACCAACCGGGTACCATCACGCCACCAATAGCAAATGATATATTCCGGACTCTTCACTCCCTAGTATCTCCACTCTCCTTCCACCTCTACCACCCTGCCCAAGTGAGTGACTATGCCCGGGAAGCTTCACCACCATACCACAAACACCAACCTGGATAAGTGAGTGACTTTGGCTGTGGAAACAGAAATCCATTTCAGAGTTGCCTTAATTTTCACCATACTATAATTGAAATTAATTCGGCTTGCTTTGTCCACAAAATATGACAAATTTAATGACTGGAAAGAAGTATTTAAGGAGTCCGTATAAATAACTTAGAAAGCCTTGTCCCATCTTTGTTGTTTGGAAATGTTTAACAGTTTGTGTTATTTTTTATTCTTGTTGTTTTTTTCACTTATCCTTCCTTTTCTCTCGTGTATTTTCTTTTCGCCATTGTTATTAATTATCATTTTTTTTTACTTTTCCCCTTCCCCACTATTTGTTTAATTTAGAATTTGCTTACCTAATGTTGCTTATCAATGCTGAAAATTTGATGCGACCATAGTGGATTATATTTTACCATCCGTATTATTTAGTTTGTAGTATATACTTAATGTATAATTAATATGAATTATTTCGCATTTCATGTGTATTTTAGTTTTGCGGTTATTAGGATTAGATAGGCTCACCTATCGTCCAGTCTGTACCAGAGCCATAATCTTAGCTTATCTTCTAACAAGTGCTGATGTACGGACGATAACTGCGTGAAAAGGTTACCATTCTCTAAAAAGAAACGGTGTGTAGGTTTGGGCATCTCGAAATCATTTGACAGGTTCTGGTATTAAGGTCTATAGTGAATCCATTGCTAGGTCAACCGCTAGGAAAGTCCGTTCACTGTGTCCGGTGAGACAATTTTTCTCTCCAGAATCTGTCTTACATATCTATATATCTACCATTCGTCCATGCTTAAAATATTGCTGCCACATATAGTCCGGTGCCCTTGCTGTATACCTTAAGTTCCTTGATATGATCCAAAGAAGAATTCTGGTAGTGCTTATTGAAAGATTTCTATGAAGAAACAGCAATTTTATTGTCCTGATTTGGCAGCTCAGTCCCAGTCACTTTCGCACTGCCATACGATTGCCTCTCTGTGTCTTTTCTGTAAATACTTTCATGGTAATCGTTCGGATAAGCTTTCCACCATGAAACCTTTTTGGTGTTGGCTTCCTTGCTTATCAAGATGGATCAAGCTTTGGTAGTTAGGTCGGTGTTAAATAGAATTTCTTCCGAAGGAACGAATGTGGCCTCTTTATTGCGCGTGGAGGAAATTAGGAATGCTTCTCGTCGAGATATCTCGTGCGTCACAATGCCGGATAATCGGACCCTGGCTACAAACGCGGGCATATGTGAGTCTTTTCGTGTCTAATTCCCGGATCGGTTCATTAGAGAGCCCGGTCTGAGCACTTCTCAGTTAGACGACGATTTGGCCGCCTTCCCCACACATTTGAGGCGGCTGAAGCAGCTGGTTCCGAAGGTCCCATTACAGAGTCGGAAATTTAGGAAGCGATAACCCGGTTGTCCGTGAAAATCTCCGGGATTAGATGGTCTACGCAACGAGGTGTACTTGAGTCAGTCACCCGTTCTTGTTCGTGGTGCTGAACTTCCAATCCTTGAGAAGTGTGCAGCCGTGCACAGAGGAGGCTCCCCGTTTACTCCGAGGCGAGTGCTCTTTCTATCATAAATGTTGTATTGCTCTGAAACACCTTCTAAAGGCGTCAGATGTCGTCACCAACGTCCGGGCGTTGTCTCAAATTGCATTATATCTAGGTGGATCGCCCTCTATTCAGCATGCTTTGATGATCGCAGGGTAGGAGTCTCCTGACTAGTGAGCAATTATTTGAATACAGCCTGTGCTCTTCCGGCGAGCAGGCGTTGCCTGATGGATGTTAGCATAAAGGATAAGTCTCTTCGGCACATTGGAGTTTATACGCCGAATGGCCGTTCTCAACGGCCTGATTTTTTCAGAGCAGCGAGTCGTTGTTTGACTATATCTGGCCGGGTAATTTTAACAGGCGATTTGAATGCCGTTCTTGACCCTGAGGTCGATCGTATAGGGTAAGATTGGGTACTAACGACTGGGACGTGAAACCATTTCGTAATTTTATCGATAAGTTTGATCTTTTCCATAAGTACCGCAATGAACCCCTTCGTGACGTAATGTGACTTGGACGAATAAGGGCAGCTCGGCTACACTGAAGCGTTCCAGAGCTACCTCGACAAATCTTAGTCAGGTGAGTCGATGTAGGACTCTTAGGATGCCCCAGTTTTCATTGTATAGTTTATTCAGATAATAGACTCTTCCGGGTTCGTGTAAACTTATATAAGCTTTAGGTTAAAATGGCTGGCTACTGGAAACTGAACTCTTCATTATTTGGTGAGCAAGATTTCCGGGATCAGTTGCTACTAATACTATAGAGGGAATTGAAAGGGGATGTAGCCTTAGCTAGGGCAGATTTGACCTTCTTGCTTATCAGGTTCTGATTAGGTTAGGGCTAGGTTACAATGAATGTCATCTGAGCTAACCAATATTGCTGCTGAATTTCGTTCGGAGGAAATTAGGAATAAATCTCATCGACATATCGTGTGCGTCACATTGCCGGATAATCGGACCGTTAGTACAAACATTTCGTGACTACTTTCAGGATCTGTTCACCAGGGAACGCCATCTGAGCACAGCTCAGTTCGACGCCTATTTGGCTGACCTTGCCTGACTCGAGGCGGCTGAAGAGGCTGGATGCGATGGTTCCATTACATAGTCGGAAATCTGGGAAGCTATGTAGCAGGTTGGCCGTGGCAAATCTTTCTTCCAGGATATATACTCTTTGGCCCCTTATATTTTTCCCCATTTTCTTTATTTTGACTCCGCACCACTCCGTCGTTAGATGATCAGTGATGTCAGTTCTCTGGTGGATGCGGGAAGCCTTTCCTTTCGGGTGTGATTTTTGAAATTTTGTGCTTGGATGAGTCTGTGTTTGAGTGCGTGTTTGAGATGTATGGATGTTTTATATTATTAAATTTCAGCATTGATTTCGTCTAGTTAACTGATGTTTCTACGATAATTTATGATTGTGGAGGGGTTATTACTAATATTATTTTGTTTATTTTCTTGTAAATTGTTTTGCTCATTTTGTAAATATTCATTGGAGGTAGATGTTAAATTGTTATCTTATTCCCCTCCTACCACAGATAATGAATTGTACACATTGAGACTAGTTAGGAGTTCCGGTATTATGCGTTGTTTTGGTGCAAGGAATATTGTGGTATGTGACCATTCTTTTCCCCCATCTCTCTTTTTGGCCTTGTGCCACATTTTCTGTACTTAACAGAAATAAGTATGGCTATTCGCTATGGTACGAATTTAAACGCAGTACGAAACTAGTGTCAAGGTTTCATCAATTTACAGTTATGCTGGCTAAATGTAACCGTAAGTTCTACGCTAACAGTTTCTTTTTCTCGAATGTCTCACTTTTGGAAGTCCCTTCCTGTCCCATTCATACCATCCAATTTCAGTCCCCTGAAGTTTGAATGCAATGTCAATATCTATGTACGATTCTCGTGATTACTCTTTCCTCTTCCTGCTCTTTATTAATGTTTCTGTTACTAATTTATCAACAACCTGTCACCCCATCGATTTTTCTGCTTGTAAGATTTAAAAGTAAATTTACGATGATGTATGTTTTTGGTTATTTGCAGTAAAATAATTATTTGCGTCAAAACAAATCAAACTATCTACCAAGTTTTTTGAATAGCGGTCTGATTTTCTTATAGAGTACGGAAGTCTAATTCTTTCTTGTATAGTCTTCAGCTTCTTAGCGCCTCATCATTCATATATACACACACACACATATATTCATACACATACACACACATATATATATGTATATATTCATATATACACATGCATATATACATATATACACATTCATATATACATACGTACATATATGCATACGTACCTGGAACATAGACCGATTAAAAGATGGCAAAAGTAGCAAGAAAAAAATTAAAATAGTAAATATATAATACTTACAAATCATAACCAGAATCAGGGTTGATAGAACAGGGTAGATAGAACAGGGTTGATAGAATAGGGTTGATAGAACAGGGTTGATAGAACCGGGAACATATAGAGAATTATTTTTGTTTAACAGCGGAGCCATGAGCGTATAAACTGATCAGGACGTAGCAAGGTCCTCGTTTGTGCTAAGAAAAACAACTACTCTGTTTGAATTCTGGTAGCTGACGGATGGATCACTTTCGTCACACTATGAAGCTACATCACCAAGCGACTGTCACATGGCCCACGTGACTTCATCGCCGACAAAGGGAGATAATCGCCTTTTGTCTACCTCCAGCCTATACTACAATTTCCTAATTGCAAACTACGGTTAATGAGAATTCTAAAGTAAAGTCAAATTGAAGGAAAAAAAGCGAAAATTAATTAAAAAAAAACATTATTATCGACCAAAAATATCGAACCTCTGAAACTACAGGCAGCAATGTCTTTGGAATAGCAGATCCAGCGATGAATATTCCAAAGAATGAAGATGACTTGTTGAGCAGAGAACTATCAAAAAGAACATTTTATTTTTTTTTGTTAAAATCAATATAATATTTGAAGATAACGTCTGACAAATCGTAAAAGGTACAAACCTTTCCAAATTTGTATACTTTTGCTTACCTCTATATATTTACTGACCATAAAAATGAATATTTAAAATCGAAACGAAGTATTACTAGCATAGCATTCAAGGACAATCAAAATACAAGTGTATTGGCGAATGAAATTGCTTAGTTAAGTGCTTGGAACTCATTTCCTACAAGTGTGCAATATGGGACCTAACATTATGATTTTTGAATTGACTATATGTGGTACATAGGAATTATTCTGATCCAATCCATTCCTTACTATTACGTCGTTAATGGCTTGAAACTGCAAGTAATTTTGTTGTGTGTAATGAATTTGGTTACCTCTCCACGGCTATGCCGGGAATAAAGCTCTCTCAAAACGACGTTCGGGCAGCTATATCCTTTTCCGTCTGATTTAAAGACGTTGGCAACATCTGAATAGAAAATCCATCCACACATATGGACACATATTGAATGATAACTGACCTTTCTTTCCAATGACAAAAACCCGTGAAAATTGTGTACGAGATAGGCATCTCGTACACAATTTTCACGGAAGGAAGTAATGAAAAACATCCAAAGGGGTAGCATTTGATTTGACAAAACAAACAGAGAATGGACTTGATGGTTGTTCGGGTAAGAAAGCAAAAATTCATGAAAATAAGGTATTCCTTGTAAAAAATAAGAATGAAAAAATGAAAAACTCGTGAGAGGTGATTGCTCATAAAATAACACTACTTCCCAAAATCCAATTTATCATAAGAAATATTTACTTCATGTTTTACTATATCCCTCCTCCTCTTTCTCCTCCGTTTCTTCCTTCTCCTCCAGCCCCATTATTATTATTATTATTATTATTATTATTATTATTATTATTATTATTATTATTATTATTATTATTATTATTCGTTTATCTGCGGAATTACTCAGAATCTCTTCTTTTACTGAACGCACGTACGGCACTTTTGTGTACTTGTTAAAATCTACTTCTTCATGTTCCTTGGAGAGATCGCGAAATCTGGAAGCAAGTCAGCTTTGTAGAAATGTGGAAAAGTTGTTTACTTAGAAGTCAAAAATGTGATTCTCCATGCAGTCGTGTTGCTGATGTTCGTATAGACAAGGCAACACTAAGGTGTTCTCACGTCAATGTGTGTAAATGTGTCACTTTCTATCATTAGTTGGTCATCTTCATTAAATCATCAGATGATCAGATTAACATCAGTGAGCTGAGAAAAAGAGAAAATGCTCCGCGGACAATGACAAAAGATGACTTCATCTTACAAAATGGTGTAGATACGGTTTTAGTTAATGCTCTTTGTGTTTCTGAAAAAGGCTTTTGTTTTGGTTGAATGGTCATTGAATTTCTCTTTTAAAACGAATTAAGTTTGAAAACAAATACAATCACATATGTTACATTTTGTAGATCCTTTCATAATATTTCATAACTTTTATTGCGGCAACCATGTTAAATGCCAGAAAGCCAAATTCACCGATAATTTGAAATTTTTACCTTGAAAATACTTAATTATATATTAGCTGATGATCTTTCTACATTAAATTGTCAGTGTTGAAGCATACTAAGTGATTTTTGAAATAATCTTTAATCTCATCTAAATCAAGTTAAATTTTAAAATTGTATCAATTGACTTTTTGAATTTCTTTATTGAAAGAGGATTTTATGAAAAACTTTCCTCCAGTGAACTCAATATTTTATAGCTTGTTATGATTTCAGATTTCAGTGAATGAAACAATGTAGCATTTTTGTGTTAGTAAATCATGACCTGATAAATTATTGTTAGTTTTTTGAAAGAAATGTTCTCTTTGCTACAATATTTCATATTTACGATTTATGTATTATTGTTTAATTTTTGGTAATGAAAAGCCTCATGTAATGTTTCTTGTCAATCTCGTCATTTGGCATACAAAAGATATCCATATTTGAACTATAAAATCTATATTTGCTTTACAATTAAAAACAAAGTGACCGGGAATCATTATCTAACTACTAATCCATTAGCATAAAATCGAACAAAATTAACATTTCGTTCGCTGAATGATGTATTGAAGCTTTTCTGCAATGTGTAAAGGTTTAAAAGCTTTAGATGGAAAAATAAGGCTGCCATACTAAATTTATCTTAATTCCTGACCAATAGATTGGTGTTAAAACAATAAAAATAATATTTTACCATTTTGTTTTTTTTTGTGATTGTGGGGCCCAAACGTTGCTGACAATTATTTACCCCAACCAACAACAGGCTCCAAATATGTTCAGATTTTCGGCCATTTCTTCCAATTTTCAGACGTACTTCAAGCCGAGATTTTAATTCGCGCGTAGATATGCCTTTCGTAGATATCGTAAGCAAGTTTAAGTTCTCCTTGTCTATCCCAAATACCAAAATTTTCATAAATAAAAATAAAGATTATAAAATTATTTAGAAAGTAGCAAATTTCATTTTAATAATAATTTGTTATTTTCAGTATTAAGAATGTTCCTAATTTAAAACTCTATAAAAGTTTAAGCTGATAAACTGTTTTTCTTTATATATGTTTTCGTGGAAAAGTAATATTGCAACATTTCAAGGATAAGTAAATTGATATTAAAATATTGACTGCCAACCATGTAGTAACTCGTGATCGACAGTTTTATTATTACGGAGCAAACTACGTGTTATCTCGTGCCAACAACAAGTTTATTTTCAGAGAGAAGTTTAGTGTAAAAACACTGTTAGGATTTTAGTTAAGCTACAAATACATAGATAGAAAAATGTTATCGTCTCTGTTGGTGATTATAAACTTGGCATTTGAATTCACCATTCGTAATTGACCTTTGGTAGTCAAGGTGTTAATATATTCTATATCCTTGAAATAATTCATTTTTTTAGAGAAGAACATTTATATGAATAATCCAAGCTGATGTATGAATATTTAGTAACTGTAAATTGCGCACCCATGTGTTTGTGTTGTGTGTGTGTGTGTGTGTGTGTGTGTGTGTGTGTGTGTGTGTGTGTGTGTGTGTGTGTGTGTGTGTGTGCGCGCGCTCGCGCGTGGAGCTGATCTTTCTACATTTTTTGTTCGTCAGAAACTTCGTTTCGTGTTATAAATTATTTGTCTTCCCATTCATTTTTTACATTTTTTCGTTCATTTAATTCTTTTTAAAACGAAATGTGTTCAATATTTATTGTTATATTTTGTGCCCGTCAGAGTCTTTCTTTCACTTTTTTTTCTCATATTTTTTTCTTTTTTGTTTCTAATTTATTTTTATTTCATTTTATTTTTATGTCATTCGTTATCATTTACCAGCGCAAATCTAATTGGTTTTTTATCACGCGAACTATTTTCAGAATAAAAAATCGAAATTTAATAAAAATACCTTTGAACGGCACGAAACCATTCCTATGTACTAGAGTATCTTTATTATCATTATCTTCGTTGTTTTTTTTATCATTTTGATGAAACGTTGATCTGTTCATTCTCTGTTCTTCTTTTGGTGACAATTTTTTTGCCCCGGTGTCAGTTAAGTGCATTTCATTAGTGCATGTCGAGTAAATAAAAGTTCGTTTTATTTATGATTCGCCGAACTTTGTATAAAGGGGAGATAATCCACAAGCAGAACATGGTTGTCAACAACGAAATAAAATAAAATCTGAAATTCATGAGTAAAATCTAAAATCTTCGGAATGTTTGTGTGTTCATATATATTCAAGTGTGAAAATGGTATTTGTGTTTGCATGTGTGTGCGTTTGGTATTTGCGTTTATAAATTTTACAACCGAATAATACGAATTAAAATAAATATTTAACATTGAAAAAATGGAAAGAAAAAGCAAGAAGGAACCAAGGAAGGAAAACATTTAAATAGTAAAGAAAATATATACTTTTAAGTTCGAACGTGTAAGAAATTAAATGAAATGAATTTGTAAAGAAGAAAAACGAATATATATTTTGATAAATGGAAAACAATTGCCTCGCTCCCCGATGTGAATATTGGCGCAACCCAATATCTCTGATTTCTACTATTTAACCGAGTGCTACTTTAAACCGTGTCCAATCAATATCGGAAAGGAGCAAAAGAAAATGAGGATAAGAGGGATAGAAATACAAATAAAAAGAGAAAATATCTGGAGGAGATGGAGAGATAAAACGGAAAAGAATATTAAATTGAAAAATAGGTTATAAAGTGAAAACAATATAACTTGTTGAAATAAAAATAACAAATGAGATTAAAAAATTAATGAGGAAAAATTATTAATAAAACATAAAAATAGAAAAAATATCTAAAGGAAAAAATAAGAAATTTATTTTAAAAAATCAGAATAATTAAAAAAAAAATTTGATTTGAATCAGAAAAAACAGAAATATAAAAAAAATATTTTTCCGCAAGAAACGAGGTACGCGTATTTAAATCTGTCAATACTTGAAGAACCTAAGGGTAAGCTTCCATTTTCGCAGATGCCATTGTCCATTCAAAATGAAACACGTTATTTTGGTTATCGAAATAGCCAGTACATCACGGAATCTAATGTTTCTTTCTTTCCTGAACTCGATTATTCCAAGAAAAACAGAATCTTCTCAAAAATTACAATTTCAAGTTTAAAGAAAACAAATATTTCTCTGACATTTTAGTGAAGTTATTAATATTTACATTTGTTTCTAAATAATCAATGATTTTTTTCTGTGCTTTGAAAACGCAACTACGCTTGTTATAAAAATTAAATGGAGATTTCGTGCTGGCCAGAAAAGAAAAGAAAGGTTTTTCTTTCGGAGAGCTGACCATTCAAAATTTCACACAAATTAAACAACGACAGATTAAAAAAAAACAGGTGATTTCAAAACAGATTATTCTAAAAGCATAAATATTTTATACGAAATCCATAATATTCTAAGTGCATTGTATTTCTGTAGCTGTGTCTCGCTTCCTTATGGATTATCTTACAGAATTTTAAGTGGTTCTATGTAACGGTTAATTCTTGGAAGAAAGTGACAGCATGTCTCTTCAGATCACCAGACACTTCTAAATTATAATCATATTCTTCAACAATAAGGTGGCTTAAATGATTCTACGTTATACGTTGTAATCTGTTGCGCCCAATCTCGTTACAATCATTTTAGGAAACGTTTTCATCCAACCATTATCGACAATCTCTTCTCTTTCATATTTTAGAAAGTTTGCTAATATTTTACGTATACAGTTTTTTTCCTATCTTAATATCTGTTCCTACGTTCTTCGAAATTGACAGCGTTTTTCGGATATTTTACTCTTTCATTAATCGATATAATTATTGTAATCTGGATTGAATAAAACTACACAAATTATCGTTTACTTTACGGAGTTCATGATAATAACTGCAAGAAAAAGGACATATTACAATCAAATAAAAGAATATAAAATTCGAAAGGTTTATGAATAGCGTCTTAACCAGGTGACACTCCTTTCTCATCAGATGACTATCAACGCTGAATAATGTAACAAAGCCGATAAAATTGGTCAGTTCCCGACATAAATCTGATGAGAGAGCAAAATGTTAATCGGTTAAGATTTTGATTTGATTTCGTTTTTTTTATTTTCGATTTACCTGTGTGGAGTAAATACAAACATTTATGTTATAATTTCCTCTCTTTGATATTGATATCTCCGTCTCATTCCCATTAATATCTCTGTCTCATTCCCATTAATATCTCTGTCTTATTGCCATTAATATCTCCGTCTCATTCCGGTTAATATCTCCGTCTCATTCCCATTAATATCTCCTTCTAATTGCCATTAATAGTAATATGTTCGTTTCATTGTAATTATTAAATATTGTAACCGCATTTAAAATATTTGCATATTTTCTGTCTATTAATCTATTTCCAGTGTTCCAAAAGGACGTTACTTACGTCTGCGAATTTATTTAATATCAGCTTCAATTTCTTCGATTTATCTCTGACTCTTCTTCATATTTTATTTGTCTTTTATTTTTAGTTATCGTCAATGTTATTTCTTAAATATGCATAGGCGAATAAATGCACTCGTAGGAGTCATTGCTTTTCCTCCTTTTTCTTTACAAAGTATTTGTCAGAATTCTCTTTAGTGTGTTGAATTTTGTTCATCGTCATTATTTTGTATTTACTACCAAAACCTGTACCAAAAAAAGTTATTTTGATAAAGTTACCAAAATACTTTAGAATGGCTGCTGTTTTTGCATTCCTATTTGTATTATAGAAATGTTGTCACGAAAAAATAGTATCCTTCTTTCTAGAACAAGGAAAGAAGCAATCCTTTTTAATCAAATCCAAATCTGCCATAAAAATCAATCTACAGCCATTTTCTGTTCTCGGGAAATAGAACTTGTCATAAAGAATTATCAACTCTCTTGTTTTTTGCCTGCTTCTTTCCTTTACTTCTCAGTCCATTCGAGGATTCCAGCACTAAAACATAATCGACGGAGCTCATCAACTGATAGAATTTATATTATTATATTTTCCGTTAAAATATAATTTAAAATAACTTTTATTTGCATCTCATTTGTAACAATCACCTACAACGATATCAGTTATCGTCTGGTTCGATGGAATCTTAATACTTTCGTTCTGAATGATCTTTCTTTTCTTCTTAACTAAAGTTCATAATTATGATAGACTCCATTCTTATATTATCACTAAAAACGTTTTATATTTAATCAGGTTCTAATTGGTCTTAGGATTATTTACGAATAATCAATGATTCTTTTATTGAAGAGACTTAATAAGTTTATATGCACGTTTGACTTTATACTAAGCAAACGGCATAAGAACATAGTAATAATAAACAGATTAGGCTATTTCAAATGTAAATTGATTGTTTTATATTCATGTTTCGTAGAATATCCTCAAAGTTTCCGACTCTTCCCATCGTAAGTTAATGTTAGTTCTATCAACTATTTCGCAGATGACAAACATTAAATGTCGCATCCATATGAAATATTTTCTTATAATTGATTCAACCCATAGTCAGACCAGTTTATTGTTTTTAGCGTTTATTTACTTTGTTATTATATAGGTAATCTTTTGTTCCCAAACATCGTCTTCTGCAATTTTTTTTATTCTGACGGCAATCCTTTCACGTCTGGATGGTGATAAAATTTCAGTGACATTTGCTGCTTAAAAGTTTCTTAATAACTACAAATTATTATGAGCCATTATCTGATTTATTCTCTTTATTTACTCCTGCCTCTCACCCAATTCTAAAAATCCATTTAGCATTGCTGACATTTTACGACATACAGACATGTAGGCTTACATTCTCATATATCTTTTCAAAGTTTTCTTCTGAGTTCCCTCGCTAGTATCTCAGCATTATCTATTACTATTCTTTTGCGGCGTCTATATATCTCTGCTACTCGATTTCAAAGAATCTCTTTTTGTTTGTAATGCTCAATCTTACACATGTATATTTTATTTTTTCGTTCTGTGGTAAACTGATTTAAATAGCTAATGAACTGCCAGGGATTCTGTTAATGTCCTTTTCTATATCTTTTGGAATCGTCCACAGGAATGCAAATATTTTAAGTATGACACTATTTTTGAGTTGTAATATATTTTCAGTTGCAATTTCAAGATGTCATCAGTTAAATTCTTCGTATCGTTTAACAGATAAATTTTGTCAGATGTCTCTCCCAGATCTGTATGTTGTAATGCCTTTTGTTAGTATTGATGATAATATTTTTCAATTAATTGTAAGGCATATAATTTTTGCGCTTTTTTTTCATTTGTTTTAGTTTTGATCTTGTTCCTCTTTTCAGAGAACATGTCAGTCGTTCTTTCAGCTTCTTTCGGGATTTCTCTATTCAATTTTCACAATAAATTTAATAAAGAAAATATCTGATGGAGTCAATAGTTTGGCATTTTGTCAATGTCGGGTGATTTCCATTGATGTTTTCGTTTTTCCTCATTTTCTGTTGTGATAGCGTCTAAAGTTTTCATCTGTGAATATCTGTCTGCTTTGACGTCTTTCATTCTTTCTATTCTGATGTTATATATTTTCTTTACTCTAAATGTCTTTCGAAAATTATCTTATTCATTCATTACGACATGTTTTACAATTATTGTTTCTTTTCCAACTTCAAAGTAAAACTTTTTTCTACTTTGAAGAGTTTGCTGTATCTAAAAGTTTTATCCTCTTTCTAAATCTCTGCATACGGAGCGTTTTACTAGAATTTATGAATAAAAGTCTCTATTTAGTCTAGTTATGTTTTTTATAGTTAGAATCTCATAATTCCTCATCACCTTTCTAGCTTCATGACATTTGTTTTTGTCATCTAATCAAGAATTAATATCTCTCCCCGGAATCATTTCTTTTTTTCGATATGTTTTCCACTTGGCTTGATTACATCTGTTCACATTACACCGATGCATAATAATCATATTTCGGTTGATAACAGTAGCACTGCATATATTATCGCGTTCAGATGTTTCCGGTCATATTAGAATTCTCCTTTAACCTTTTTTAGTTAATATATACGTTACTCTCGGTCAGTACCTCCTAAATAATGGACTATTCCGTTTGGATTGCGAGGAAACGCAGAAAAGACAAATCAGAGACACTTTGTGAATTTATTGTGAAAAATAGATAAATCAATACATATAAAATGTGGAATAAAAGTAAAACAAAAGAAAGAAAGAGAGAAAGCGATGTCATTAGTGACAATAACTTTTTTATTCGATTCACATCAGCTTCAGTGAAACGGAAAATTTCGTTGATTTGAAATCTTTTATTTATTTGTACCCACTTACTACTTTAAATATTAACCTACATTTATAATTATGATTGTTATTGCAATATTTGTTAAAATTATTAAAGTCAGATATTTACTGATGCGATAGAAGAAGTCTCGACCTAAGGTCAGAAATGGCATCATGTCTTTTCCCAATGATCATGTTCATTTGTAAAGAAAAAGAAGATTACACACATTGTACATTGAAAGAGCTCTTTATAATATGTGAGCCGTGATTGTTTGCACATTACTTTGTAAATCTTTAAGGCATCGGCCACGATGAATCCCTTCAATAAGTTTATCTGAAAATGTTACAATCAATCCGAGAGCTCCAACTACAACTGGAATTATTGATTGCCTTATGTGCAACATTTTTTGGATTTCCACTTTAAGATCGTTGTACTTTTATAGTCTTCTGAAGATCTTCAAAGATAGATTACAATCTGCAGGGACAACTATGGCAATAAGAAAACACATTCAAGTTTTGTGGTCTTTGATGACGATGCTTGGGCGATTACATTTCATTGTTCTCTCTGTGTTTATTCTAAAGTCCTAAATAATTTTTTCAGGTACTATATCTGTAAACACGTCTGGGTCATATTAAAACCAGTTTCTTACGGTTTCTTTCATGTAAAATATTATATATTCAGGAGGTGCTAAAACTTGGTCATCTAATGTAAGATGGCCTATAGTTTCGGAATATGTACACAGAATGTGCATTTGTGTGGTCAACAAGAATTTCACATTTTTGAGATTTTTGTTTCAAGGTCCTTGTCTTTTGATAGATTTTGAAGGTCTTTAAAGATACATTACAATGGCCTAAGAAATGGTTTTAGCCTGGAGTACTAAACTACATCCAATTTCAAAATTTAATTACGTAATCCCTACTCAACATAAATAAACAGTATTTAGAACTGGTATAGAGTACGTCATCCATTTGCTAGCTTCAGTGCTTGTATTCGATTTTTCATTGATTTCATCAAGTTATCAGCAAACATCTAAATATTCGACACTCCTTTAGAAATGTTTCTTAAGTGTTGCCACAGACCTGATTTTGGTTTCACGCTCTCGAAATTTTCGGTCAAGGTACCTTCAAACATGAACTATTGGATTCATTTCAGGAATTTAGGTTACCATGGCAGTGATTTGATTCCTTACGATTCCTTCCAGGCCGTTGATACTTTGCTCGTATCGCAAGGTCCTATGGAAATATGATTGGGTTCAAATAGTGGGAATAATCCTTTCTCGAATAGTTCATAGTATTTTAGACCATTCAACCGCTCGTCAACAAGAATCAGCTCAGTTTTCCACCAAAAGCAGACAGCGGCCAACAACATTACTCCAATCCCGCCATGTTCCACGGTCACCTGCCGACATTCAGTGATTCAAGTCTCATTCCGATTTTTCCAAACATAAACCTGTCTCGAATTCGAATATTGGCAGAATTTACTTTCATATGACCAAATTTTAGAGTGTCAAAATTCATAATATTTGCTATCGAATTTTCTTGCCCAGTCCAAACGCCTGTTCCAGTTAACCTCTGAAATGAAAGGATTCTTTCTTGGAACTCTTCATTGATAGCCTAGCTCTTTCTGAGTTTTTCTCACCGCATATGGCGACATATCCATGTTGTTGGTGACATTTTTGACGCTCTGAAAATGATTTCTGATGGCCTCCCTCTTAAGCGCCTTTTCCTTCGCTCAGACACGATGTTTGGTCTTCCTGAAAGTTGTTCCAAAGGACAATGGCCTTCTTCATTAAACTTCTTGACAATATTATTAAGCGTTTGATGATTTACATGGAAAAATTTAACAATTTCTCTATTTGACTTGCCACACTGATGCTAACCTATTATTTGCCCTCGTTGAAATTCACCAATGTCCTTACTTCCACGAACTTTCATTGCAAAATATATGTCAACTATCCTTCATAGATGAGAGTACCTTGATACTAACACGGTATTGTCAGAAAAAAAGGAAGAGATGTTATTAAACAAGCAAAAATTGCTGTAAACAAGGGTGGCTAAAAACTTATCATAGCCCACGGTATATTCTACAGGGACTGTCATGTCAATAAGAAGGCACATTTTATCTTTGCAGCCTCTAATCACGAGATCTAGACGAAGAGTATTGATTGTTCTGTATGTGTATTGTAAAATCCCATAATATTGTTACAGGCTAAATATCCGTAACCCGGCTTATGTGGGGTGTTAATACCAATATCTCGCAGTTTTCTTCCCGCATATTTTTCCTATGTAGATATTTGCCCATTATGCAATGGCGAGTTTTATATAAGTGTGTGATAATACCGTGCAATTTGATACAAGATTCTTTCTGGATATTTTCACAGAACCTTCATTTTGGAATAGGGGTTCTTCAGGTAATTTCTAGTTAGCAAGCATTGGTCCTGTGCAGTAAGTATAAATACTTCAGTTTCAGTTTTTATCCCTGCACTACGTAGCTACTGATAGCTACGGGATTTGTCTACATCAGCTTCTTTAGTACGGGGAGAGTATTAAGCGGTTTATCTTGCCATCACTTCTGTATCTGGTCGGTTGCATTTGCTTTTGCTTTCTTTTGTACGTATTTTGCAGCTGCGACCGGCGTATTATATGCTTTACTTCTATTTCTCCACCAAATTAAAATTTCATTTAGAATTTGTTGATTCCCTTTATTATTGAATAAAGTTACTTACTTCTTTCATGTCCTGTGGCACAGACCATCATACAGTCTTCTGTAATTTGCAAGTATTATTTTATTTTATGTTTAAAGTAAAACCATTACCTCGTAGAACTGGTGGTGGCTTTTGGTGATAGATGCTTTCATTTGTGCTAACTTATGATGTTTTATGTCTTTCTCATCAAGATATTACTCTGCTTTAATATGCCTATTTTAAAATTCATTTAGACAGCTAAAATTACATTGGAAATACACCGTTCTTCAAAGGATGACGATTTAATATCAGACATTGCTCTTGAGGATACACTCTTTTCTTATTCCAACCCCAAGCTCAACAACTATAGATAGTTTCATATTTTGCGATTTTTTCACAATGTGCATCAATGATTTAAAATTCCGTCTTCCCACTTCTTTCTAGTTTGACTGGATCGTTAAATTTTATTTTTATTTGATGAGTATTGCCTTCACTTTAGCTATTACGAATTCGATTTTATTTTGATAGTTTAAATAACTACCTTGTTTCAAATCGTTTCTTTTCTTTTATTACTGAATTTATCTTTTGTGATTTCATGCTAGTAAAAAATCTTTAACATTTATCCATTTATTAGCTTGTGATATCCTCCAAGCCCTTAGACTTGGTCGTTTCAATCTTCTTCATAATTAGGAAGGGATTATCTACATCTGGTTTGGGATGACGCATCATATATAAGATTTGAAATGTTATCGTCTCTCTCTCTTTTCATTTTATTTCTATTAAAATTATACAGTAAAATAGGCATTCTCACATTTAGCTCTTCTTCTTGGGGTCCATCTACCCAGATTTTTATTGCTCTCTGTCGTCATTTCAAATATTTAACAACAGAAACGCATCTTCTAAATGAAACTTGAAAAGGTTATTTTATGAAGAAAAACAAGAAAATCAGTTGAAATAACATTTATACATTCTTTTCAGAAATATAAAATAAGAATAAAATGTTGGATTTTCCTTTCATTGAGGTTTGTTGTATTAATATAAAGGAATTAATATTTTTGTTTTATTAATGTAAATTAATTAATAGTTCCCAGGACTGTGTGAGATGTCTAGGGAGACTTTATGATGGTCAGCTTCAAGCATTTGTGTGATTTTAGTCAAGGCCTTAGTCAGTGCTTTCTGGCTCATCTCTTCAATTGTGTTCGTGTATGTGGCTGCGTATGTACCCACGTAGATCAAATATGCTTCCGAAATTGTTTTAGACCTTGAGAAACAGTAAGTTTCTATTTTTATATCTCTAAAGGGATCCGAAATCTAATTTCATATAGATGTGTGAACATTTTTAATCCATGGTTTTCATTAGTTAGAAAATAATTTCAAACTTGCTCGCGAAAATCTTTTTCTAAATTTTTCGGGAGTGATGAAGGGAGATGTTATTGTTATTTTCTAAATTGTCCTAAAATAACACGTTTTGTGTCTACAACTACGCCCGAAACTATTTGGTTGTATTTGCCCTAGTAAGTTTATTTTATCAAATAAAACTTATAATTGGAATTTAGTCCCTGAAAACATATATAGGATCTAATTCCTATAATGTCTTTAAAAAATCTCGCTTCTGACATTGCTTCACTCTACATATTTGGTGAAATGTCTTTCGATAATTTTAAGAGGGATTCTCAGTACAAATCTTTTTCATTTCATTCTCATGTTCTATAGACCTCCCGTCTCTACTAATTTTAGTCTTTTAAATGTTGTCTTAGGAGAATTATTTCATATTGATATCAACAATGAATGTTAATTTTTTTTGCAAAATCTTTTTGTTTAAGTAAGTCGCCTTAATGAAATGAAGAATATGCGTGTGAATGAAGGTTTTCTTAAAATATTTTAATCTTGTTGTAAAACCTATCACGTCTACTTTTAAAATTAAAGTATTTGAGAACATCCAGCTCAATTTTTCTTATTGCCTTTTAGAAAATTAGAAAGATTGGGGAAAAGTATTGATTGATAATATTCATTAATAGACAACATTATCAAAAGAATATTTTTTGTCTCACTGCGTGCATTATAATTATTCTGGTAACATCTTGTTCATCTGCAAGTGATGCGTAAGGAACATTTATACATCTTTCAGCTGAATATGAGAACTTTATATTTTGTACATAAAATATTAGTTGATATTCTGTAGGTTTGTGTCAGCGATTTTGGGGATAAAATCGCTGATTTCTTAGGTTAACTCTTTTAGATTTGTATATTATGTTACTGATGAAATTAGAAAACAGTTTGATTAAAGGTTATCTGCCAAGGATAGAAAAGCTGAAAACAAGAGATGAAAATGGTAGAGGGTGAAGGTAATCCTCCATTTTGAATACTCTTCATTAGTAGATTAATACGAGTGAAATATATTTTCTTCTGGTCTAGTGATACCATTAACTAATCATGTACAACAGTGTCATAATCTTTTGTTAATTTCTATGCAGAGCGCTGATTTTAATTTTTTTTTTTTGAGCGGTAGTTTCAATCTTGTTGATCAGCAAATGATCATTACTAGCGTCAAAAGATTTTCTCCTATTTTTTCCACGTCAGAGATAATGATATTACTTTCAAGATCTGAGCCGTTTTTTCACTGAAGGTCAATGAAAAGGTTTAGTATGTCGTGCATAAATATATGATTGGTTGGTATTTTGTGGGTTATTTTGTATTTTGTCATCCATTTTGGGAATTAAATAATTCCTTGGCTTAACCATTCTGGATTATACTCTAAGATATTTGATAGCATTAGAAAACGGATATACTAATAGTTTGTGCGGAGATGTAAAAAAAAAAAAAACATAACAAAATGTTAGGTATCTCCAAGTTTCATTTTCTTCTATTTTTTGAGGGTTTGTTTCATTTCTATTAACCTATCTCCAAATAAATCTGTTGTGTATTCCTAACTCATCATACGCTACTTTTGTAATCACGTTCAGGTCCGCTTTATCTTTTCCCATAACTGACTTTTTCATTTACGTCGATTATTTTTTATTGACTTCGGTGACTACTATAAATCCCTATCGAATATTATTGTGTTTTGAAAGTGTTGTTTTGTTAATAAAGATGTTTTATTTTCACATATTTCCTTCTTTGTGATTAAGCTGTATACGTTCTTTAAGACTTGTCTTATTGTTACTATATCCTTTCTTTCTTTAATCTTATCTTTATGTTGTATTTTTAGGAATCTTCTGCTTTTTTTTCATCTTTTATTCTTCATCTAATAAAGAAAGTTCTGACAGCAAAACGTCAATCTTTTTCATTATTTCTCTGTTCCAATAATGATGGTTAATTTTTTCGTTGGTGTTTTTCACTTTTCAACAATACAACAAAATATATAATTTCATTTACCGTGATTAAATTAAAGTCAATATTTTTTTCCTATATCTTTATTTATTATTGTAATTATTTTCGTTTTTTTCTCCCGTATTCATTGTCCATTTTTCTTCTACTTTAATCATATTTTGCTGTGTTTTTCTGCGTTTTCTTGTGACGTTTGCCTTCATTTCCTTGATGTCTCCCACTTTACTAATTTATTAACTGATTTTGTTTGTTTTGTATATTTTCACGTATATTATTTCTGAGGCATTCATTGTATCAGCTTCGAGAGAGATATCGCCTTTATTTTTATCCGTTACAAAAATATTATTGAAGACTAGAATATAACATTTTGGCAATAGTAATTATTAATATTTCTCACTTTTTTATAATTTTGTATAATTTAAGTTGGCCAGACATATTTGGGAAAATGAATACAGGTGAAATATTCATGGCATGTTGGTAGTCTTCTTATCTATGTATTAATAAGTTTGTGTCTATGTATGGTGTGTGACACATCGTGTGTCAGAGATAGAAACAGAAAAAGACAGGGACGAAAGAGAGAGATAGAGAGAGACAGAGAAAGAAGGAAAGACTGGGGACATAGAGAGATAAAAATGTACAACTCAAAGAAAGACTGGAGTAGATCATGATAGATAGAAGCCATTGATTGTAATTAGGTGTGCTAGATAATGTTGCGTGACCTGTCGATCCGTTGAGTACAAATTCACTGTTAAAATGTATGTGATTTTTTTTTAATTAAGTGTTTCTTTAACAATTATTTGTAATAAAATAAAAATAGATGATATTCTTCTCATCAAATATACTATTGAATTCAGGTTGTTGAGAGAGAAACAGAGTAAGAAAGTATTATAGAAAATAAAACAGAGAGAGAGAGAGGGACTTAAAAAAGCGTCTGTCAGTGACAGGGCTAGGAGGGTCATATTTGATATATGCCGTGGTTTGTAGTAAGAGTTTAAATCATGTTTCCTGACCACCTAACGATAGGTTGAAGACAATTCAGTATTTTAAAAACTACTATGCCCGTTTTCTTTTTCATATCTGAGAATAGTCATGACTAGGCAAGTATAAAATGCAGCATCAAAGAATTAAAACAATTATTAGAAAACCGTGTAATTTACTAATAGTTATTATTATTGAAAAAAGTAACTAATAATAACAAAACAAAAGTCATTGAAACAAAGCAAGTTCAGTCGACCAATGATGACAATTCCAGAACAACGTAACTATAAACAATTTTTCTATCCTCTGCCAGCCGCTACGATGGAGAAAGCATTACCTCGAACCGTCGCCAGTGAGACACGCTGCAAGAGCCACTCCGTTTCGCGAGGCTCGTTCCTTAATCGAGACGCAATCGCGCCAATCCTCCGAAGGAACACCATCGAACGAGGGCCAATAACCCCTGAAGTCTCCACTGCCAAGTTATTATTATTATTATTATTATTATTATTATTATTATTATTATAAAACCCATAAACATGACTGGATAATTTATATTTACACGATTTACATCAGTTGTAAAGTTTCCCTCACCTTTATTGCCATATTCTCGATATTTCAGTCGATGTATGATGGAATTTC
This sequence comes from Acanthosepion esculentum, assembly GCA_964036315.1. Taxonomy (NCBI): domain Eukaryota; kingdom Metazoa; phylum Mollusca; class Cephalopoda; order Sepiida; family Sepiidae; genus Acanthosepion; species Acanthosepion esculentum. The sequence goes on from OZ038490.1 coordinate 121,555,383, forward strand.
GACCCAAATTTAGTTCAAGAGTGAAAATTGTTCTAATGCCAGCCTCCATGATTTTTTTAAAATATTTCAGTTTATATATATACATATGGAAAATATTAGTGGTAAATATACACATACATATGAAATCATATATATATATATATATATATATATATATGCACATACATATATATATAGGTATAAAAAATAATTCCAAATACCTATATATCTTATAGGTATAAAAAATAATTCCAAATACTATATATCTTTTTTCTGGTTTATATTTTCATCAGTATATTCGCGGATGATTGGAAGCAGCGTCTATACAACCATATACGCTCTTTTAGATATAGATACCTCAAAATATCAAACTTCCTTATCCAAACACTACTGGGATCTGGTGGATAAGTGACTAACCCCACTTTTCGAATGGAGATACTTATCAAGAGCTAGAACCCTTAATAACTTCCGCGATCGGTGTGATCTTTGCATTGCGGAAAAAATGTTATTATTAAAGATATGAATCAAGATGAGTTGCCAAATATTCGTAGTGAGATCTTCTCTAAATGTAGACATAAAAAACGATTCAAAACATAAAGACGGTTTTATAACGTGTTGTCGCTTGCGACAGTTCCATCTTGGTTCAATAACATCGGGCATGACATTTTAATGGAATGACTATTTTGATTATCTATATGTATCATTATGTATATTTATGTGATGCGCTATGTATTTAAATTTTATTTTTTGTTAATTTTTATTCATGTGGTGATATATGTGTAAGTGGGTATGTAGGTCGACGTTTTCCCTAATAACTGATATGCAAAATCAGATAGTCTTATAATATTTATATACCTAGGTATATATGTAAACCTAAGAGATAGATACTCGTTAATCACTCAGCCGGTTTTTAATATTTTTAATATTCTTAACGTTGTCTTCCTCAATGTTCTTGAAGTATAAATTAATTTAATTCAACCCGTATATGTTTATATGTTAAATTTATATATGGATGGACATGGTCCCCGACCAATTTAAAAAAAATTAATTTTTGGATTTTGAGGAAAAAAAATAGCTTTTATATTTTGATTTTTATATATCGATATGTATATGTGCGTTCATGTGTGGGTAAGTGTGTGTGT
>OZ038490.1:121559003-121584003 GCA_964036315.1 Acanthosepion esculentum
CGCACGTCCTGTTTGTAAATCGGGTCTTCGACAAAACTACCACATTCATCAAAAACTTCTATTCTTTCAAACTCTGTAAATCTCATGATTTTCCAATCAGTTAACATCGACTCACAAAATGAACAACGTTTCGCTTTCACATTCCTATTACGTCCGTCTGGAAGGGAAATATCGCGTTTATCGTTTCCAACACGGTTTGCATAACGCTAGTTCTCTTTTAAATTTGAAATTCTGATTTAGATCTTACGATGATAAAAACGTATTATAAAAAAACGAATTTGAGAAATGAGAAATCAGACACAAAAGAAAGCGTGTGAGATAACCGTGATTAAATTATTTCATATTTGAATTAATTCTCCTGAAATTCAATCGAAATGGCCTCACTCAAACGAAAAGGACTGGCATTCAAAATAAAGTTTTAGAAGTTATTAAAGTTAAATCATCAAAACTCCATTAAATAACATTCGAAAAATATCAGCCCAAAGCGTGTAATTACTAGAGATATTCTGGGAAATATCTACGATAAAATAAATATATCTCGTTCAGGTACATTCTTTTTGTATTCTCGAAGGCCCAGGAAGTCTCATGATGCTTTATTAGCGATATACACTGATTTAAATTATGTGCATAAAATTAAGGAAATCAGTCATTTTGTTGAAGAGAGTAATGTGGGTCAGAACCGTGTTTCTCATCTATAGTTTGTCATTGAATTGAAAGATTTTCAATGTCGAAGACGTCTTAACGCTACGTGAAAATATTTCGACTCGCTCTTTTTGATGTCAACTATAAGTGACATATTTTTTACCATTTAATCTAAGACTTATCCTTACTCACATGTTTAGTCCATGGTATACTCATCACCCTTTATAGAACGACATTTCTGTTGCTTGAAATATCTTCACCTGTGAGGAGAATGTCCAGAACTAGGGTGCCAGAGAGGACTGTTATCATATAACATTTCAGACCATTTTTCATGTTCCTAAGGAAATTCTTCTGTTTCTTAATATTTATTTCTTCTAGAATGCATCTTTTGCTATCCCAATGCGCCTTCGGATGTTGGTATCGCACTTTCTGCCCACTGTCACCTTTACGAGATATATAAATTATTTTATTTATCCAAATAGGTAACAGTAAAAATGCTTGGTACAGAAACCTGTTCCCAACCTCTCACCCTATATTCATCTTTTATTGGCAATGATCGTTCAGGATGTAGATCACGGTTATTTAATCTTTCCTGTCCATTGTAACTCTTCACCTCCATTCCCATGAATTTTTAAGAAAGTTTCTGGCTTTTCCCCTGCTTCTTTTGCACCCTGTAAGCCTCTTCTCCCTGGCAAATATAATGGTCTCTCTTCCCTCAATGTCTACCACTGACAGTAATGTCAATCGTAAGAGCTTCTTCTTGATTGTTAGTATACGTTGTAACTCCTATATTCTTTCATATTTAGTCATTACACTCAAGGTCTTCGCACAATCACTAGTCGTTTTTTTCTCTTTTTCTAAATTCTGTAAGGGCGATACACGTTACTTTTCTGAAACTCTCATTTGCACAGTGTCATTCGCTGTATGCGTCGGCAATCCCTTTTTCGATCCAAAAATCGAAATTAGAGGCTTATGATCAGTTTGTAGCTTAAAATGTCAACCGTGGACAAAACGGTGAAATTTCGCTACTGAAAATATCATTCCTAGCACCTCTTACTCTATCTGAGAGTAATTTTTTCTCAGCCGGAAGTAGTGCTCTAGAAGCATGAGCAATTGGTTTTACTTGACCATCTGTCATTTTATGTAAGATGCAGGCTCCTACTCCATACGCACTTGTGTCGCAAGCTACTATGATCTCTAAATCCGGGTTGTAATGAGTTAAAAATAATTCCGAGGTTAACACTTCCTTTATCTTTTCAAATGCTTTCTGGAATTCATTAGTCCATTCCTAGGGTTTTCCTTTCTTCACTAGTTCATTTAATGGTGCCCGCAGATCTTATATTTTAGGGATGTATATTTGATAATAATTAGCTAATCCCAATAAACTTTGTAATGCGGTAATATCATTCGGAGCCGGCATGTCTTTTATAGCCGCTGCTCGCTCTGAGTCTGGCCTTCTACCATTCTTATCGATGATCTGCCCCAGATATTTTACTTTCTCCATAAAGAAACTCGCATTTGCTTTCCTTGAGTTTAAATACAAAATCCTGTATTCTTGAAACTACTGCATTTACATGTTCCACGTGTTCTGCTATACTTGTACTTCTCATGAGGATGTCGTCTAGATACGCCACGACAAAATCTAGACCACCCAACATCGAATCCATTACTTGCTGGAAAATGGCTGGCGCACCTTAATCCCAAAAGGTTAAATTTATACAGACCCCGATGTGTGTTTATACAAAAAAGTTTTGGCCTTTCTTTTTCTACCGGTATTTGCAGATATGCGTCGCTGAGGTCTATTTTCGAAAATATTGTGCCTCCATTAAGCTTCGCAAATATTTCTTCCACTGTTAGTAGAGGATAATTATAGTCTTTGAGTGCCGCGTTTAAACCAGTCGAGAAATCAGCACAAACACGAATTTCTTTAGATTTTTTTTCACGTATACCGTCGGTGTGGCCCATTCACTATGCTCAAATTTTTAAGTACACCAGTTTTCTCTAATCTGTCCAATTCTTTATCTATCTGTTCAATTGAGGCAAACGGCACATTCCTTTTCTGTTTGAATACGACTGAGCGTTTTCTTTAACTGGAATTTTGCCTCCATCTTGGTACACGTTCCCAACCCTGGAGAAAAAACAGTAGGAAATTTGCTTTATTAATTTTTGGGCTTCGGTGTTTAAACTTTCTACCTTGTAACAGAAAGAATTCATCGGTAGATCCCATAATTGGAATTCTGTTATCCAATTCGTACCGAGTAAGTTCGTGGTATTTTCTACGACAAATAGTTTAGCTTCTCGCGTTTTTTTTAAATTTAACATGGCGTTTGTAACAAATTCTCCAATAAATTGTATTTTTTTCTCCCGTCACTGACCTCGCGATTTTCTTTGTCTTCATTAAAGTTGGTTTCCCCAACTTCTTCCACGTATGCAAATTTATGATAGATAGATCCGAACCAGTGTCATTTTGCATGTTTATATTTTTATTACTTATTTCGATGGTAACAACTTTTCTGGTTATTACATCTTTTACTTCGTTGGACTTTAATGTTCTTATTTTATTGTCTTCATTTTTTGACCTGCAAGGCATGCTTTTATGTCCCACTCATTTACAGTTGAAACATTTTTTTATTCCTAAAATCGCAATATCTGTACCAGTGTAGTTCACCGCAAGCAAAACATGGCTTCGGAAGTTTGTGTTTATTTTTCTCTGGTATTTCACTTTTTGCTTGATAATCCGCAATTTTAGAATTCTTGTTGTTAGACTGACTTTCTTCTTTGTAGCGTATTTTCCTTACATACGAAACGCCAGACTGTTCTATATTTTTTTAATCTTTCTTTATGCTAACATATCTTGTGCAGTCTTCTGCCAATTTCTGTACCGTAATACTTGGATCGCTTTCCAATTTTGCCAGTACTAATTTTCTCAACTCTGCGTCTCTTTCCGATACCAGCATGTGAACAAACACCAAGCACTTAAAATTGTCTGCGCTTAAATCTGCCAGCTTGAATTCTTCACAATGCTTATTCACAATATAGTCTTTTTCATCATCTTTCATCAGATTCAAACATTTCCACTTCTTGTGGAACAGAGATGTCTTTTTACTAAATAATTCACTTAATATATTTACCGCTAATGTCAACTCGCTAGTTTTTTTCGGTAAAATGTAGTTTACCAATTGCTTATGCCCAGCAGTTCCTAATTTGCTTAAAAGAAGCCTAACCTTCTTTCCATCAGACCACGAGTGGCAGTCCTCGTTATACACGTCCGTATATTTTTTATAAAAGTTATCTCATCATCTGGACTGTACGTGAATATTTCAACATTTGTCTATTGAAGGTTTCCTCCTCTAGCTGCATCTGGAATGTTGTTTGTTGCTCTGATATTTTCGTCTGTTGTTCCGACAGGAACTTAAAGAATTCCCGGAATAGACTTCTGCATTCCTCCATCTTCGCAAAAGTTTTACACAATGTCTAAATACTGTAGAGGGGGGGCGGTCCTACGAATTTGCAATTCGTGACCTATTTGAGCAAACTGTATTATCGAGAAAAATATTTCTTTTCTCGACAGATGTTTTCGTCACTAATTGTTTTTTTTTTAAGTGTGAATCCGAGACTTTGTCGCCGAAGTTATTGTGGCGAGCGAATTTTTTCTTCCTCCGTATGAGTGCGAATCCTCGTCGCCAAAGTTGTTGTGGAGTTATTTCGCAGTGGAGGCTTGTAGTTGTACTAAAATCGGTCCCAAATAAGTTCGACGTACCAAACGTTAGGTACTTGATATAATAGGTATTACGCAGAGTAATCTTGTTGTGGTCGCTGACTACATTCCTATTCAACTAACTGTCGACTACTGTCGTCCTACATCGACAGTATATACTCTCCCCATCCACCACGAGGGATAGATGTGGCACAAGGCCAGGTTTAAAGTGGGGTATTCCCGAGCCCGTAGGCTTGGCCAAAAATGCCCGTAGATCCCGTATAAAAGTGATCGGGTTGGTCAACCTCCCCGAACGAGGCTCTTCCTTTCGGCGAAGCCTCGTCCGGGTTCCTCTCTGCTCAGAGGCAGAGAGTTCGACCGTCTAGCACTTAACGTGCTACCCACTGTCGTCTGACATCGATTGAGCTTCGTTCCTCTTACTACTCCTACTTATATTAGGTGGGAGAGTCTAATAACTATAGAATAGGTGTGTTTCACCATAACACTTTCCTAGGAATTCGCAACCAATTAGCTTTAATGATTTCCTTCTTGGCTGATTTAATTTTAAAAAAGCACTCATCAAGTACCTTAAAAATCTCGATCGTTTCAAATGAAACGAAGTTAATACATTAATGCCTGAGAGAAAACCTCTTAGAAAACTGCATAGAATAAATTTAAGAAGTGAAATAAGGAAACGATCTAATAATAATCACAGAACTTCTCTCGTTTCTTCCTCATCTACTTTGACGTTTGATACGACTAAAGCAGCAATTGTTTATCATGCTAATGATGATGGTGTAAATCAGGAATCAAAATAAGCCAAATTCAGTAAGAACTGAATGGAAGATGGTATCTTTCACCGAGAACGTTTTTCCAATGCAGTGACACTCTCTATTATGAATTAATTCCCTCGTAGTAAAGCTAAAGTTTATTAAGTTATTAAATGAAAATTCCTTTTGGGCATCAGGAAATTCCGATTTGAATCCTGTATTTAATCTGTAGATACACTGTTCTTTTTCCACCATTTATGCCAAGGCATATCTCTTCAAGATTTTTGTAGCACTTCTCTTTTTTTTCTCGCCACCAGAGATTGATTTAAAATTTAAGAACATACACAGTAACCAACTAAACTATTCAGACATGAATTGAAAACACGTAATTTACTTTCTACTTTTCTATGGTTTAATTTATGTCGTTTCATTTTTTTAATTATTTTTCATATTTTTCATTATTTATTTAAATCTCTTGTTTCATTTCCGAATCTAATTTTTAATTAGGCACCAAGTTTGACGGTAACAGTTAGCCAGATTGTTTTGCAAATCCGGACTTCTGAGGAGTGATTTGAATCTTCACTGGTGGCGAAACTAAACCAAGTAAAAATATTTTAGATTAGTTTTATTTCATATCTTCTCTCTTTTCGATATATTTGTCTTTTTAAATATCATTTATTTCGTCATTAATTCTTTTCTTCATGTTTCGTTCTTTCTTAAAATGAAACCCGAAAAAACTCACATCAATTTGTTTTGCATCTGTCTATATTTCTAAGATGAGGTATTATGTACATTATTTACATTATTCGGACTATTGTTCTCATCTTTGTCGCCATATTTATTACGAGGTTTCGGCCCTTGTACGCTCCGGCCTTCTTCAGGTGGTTGGAATGTCTAACTGAAACATTTATATCGCTCCCTGGGGTAGACTGTTCTAGTTCAACGTGCCATGTTATCAGTTATCTTCTTCTTAATTCCCCTCTGAAAGTTTTCCACTGCCTTAACCGGATAGTGAACTCACACTCTTTTGGGTCCTGTCAATGGATCTAACTAACGCCATTATCTACTTTGCCATGTGTCCCCAGTGAGTGAAATAAAGGTTTCAGTTCGACATTCCAACCACCTGAAGAAGGCCGGAGAGTACAACGGCCGAAACGTTGAAATAAATATGGCGACAAAGATGAGGACAATACTCCGAATAATGGCAATTTGTTTTGTCAGCATTTTATCTAATAATCTGTTATTTCTCGTCGAATATTACCGTTTAAGCAACGTTTCATTCTTTCTTTCTGTCTTTCTTTCTTTCTTTCTTTCTTTCTTCTAATTCCGAGACTGTTGACGCCTTCTTTTCGTCTTTTCCTTCATCCTTCCAATGGTTTGTATCATTAAAAAAAAAAAAGAAAACGCACTAGGTATCGATTTATTAATTTACATACATTTTTGGTTTCGTAATTTCTTTGACAATTCCACTCAAAGTCGCCGTTAAAATTATAGCCTCAATGTAAAGCACCTCAAGTTTATTAAATTCTCAACTAGTGAAGAAAGAATTCGGTGTTCGAATCTGAATTGCGAATGTATATGAAGCGTTGAAAAACTTGGTATTTACCAGAGTTAGAATCAAAGTCAATGTTACTAAAGCGTCCACATGAGAACTTCAGCAAAAGCTTCATCAATTACCACTGAAGTGCCATGTAAATGATAATATTATACATTTCCTTATGAGGAAATAATTGACATTCATTGCTTGTACAGCCATTACTACTCCGGTTCAAATTTAGAAAAGGGTTTTTCACGAAAATATGCTTCCATACCCAGTTGATATTTTGATGTTTTCTGCATTACTGACGGGTTTCTTCCTAATCTTTTGTTTGATATTGTATGGAACGTTGATTATATAATTATATTCTTTTTGAGTTACATGTGACATTCATTTTGTTTGTTTCTGCTGTTAAGTGTCCTCAAGTGATGTATCTTTTGTTATTTGGTAGCCGTTCTTTGTCATTAAGTAATGCCACTCCATACTGTTAAAAAGGGATTGTCCTCTCTAAGACCTACATGATTAACTCACCGAAAGTCATTTTTAATCATTGATCTGACAGTATAGATATTATAACAACCATATGAATATCTCGGTATGACGATACTGTTTCAGTACATGCCTCCAATTTTTTAGCTGAGTTTTTTAATAGCATTTTGCGGTGTTGGGCGAATAATCCCCTAGTGCAACCCATACTGTGTACAAAAACCCTATTTCCTATACTAAATTTGTTATAACTGATCCATAGCCCGATGTTATCCGATGTCCTTTGTATTTAATAATTCCCCATCCTGATGTTTTATGGTGGATTCACGGTACGTGCCACGGCAGTTTTCCTTCTAATTGCAGATCATAGTTTCTGTTTTAGAAAGGGTTTATCATGAGTCCCATTCCCTGGAACACTTGGTTGGAAATGTTGATTTCCTATACTGGGTTATTCTTATGCTAACTACAAATACCAATATCGTCAGCATAGCCTCACTCGTCATCAATACATTAGCCTCGGGAGAGAAATCAGGATCGTATTTTTCCATTAGTAGATTCATGTGCAAAATGGTATAGAATGCTCAAATGGGGAGACAAATTAGGGATGGCATCAAACAATTTTAACCTCTTATTATTCTAGCTGAATAACTCAAAGAGTTTTTTTCTGCGATTCCTACGGTTAAACGTCTTATCTGAAAACCAGGAAAAAAGAAAATCAATTAGTTTAGCATTTTTTAGGTATTAAACATTTCATGGGATGGACAGTTATCCTATGCGGTTACACAATTTGAACAAATTTGCTGTTACACCCGGTATATATTAACATTAAATCCCTTAACTGACCGAAAATCTTACGGGTTTGTTGGGTGTTGACTTTCAATCAACAATAGCAGCCTACTTAATATAATGTTCATTAATATTTAACCATAATTGATAACTGAGAACTGTCTTTATGTATGTGAGTCTTGAGAGTTACCTTTTGTTTTCCATACTGCATTTGTACGGGATAAGCGCTGTTTTTTTTTAATGAATTTTGGATTAGAAATCTCTTACGCGTAAAACAGAGAGACATTTTATTGAATTCTGAGAGAAAGCTATTTCCAGAATGTCAGCCTCATTTTTTATGTGCTTTATTATTTCTGACCTTTTTAATAGCTTTCTTAACTTTAGTATTAGGTTCTTTGTTGTTCACGTTTCGAGACGGACCTGGTAGTGAATGGATGTACATTAGTATATATTTTATTTGTGAAGGCATTTAGTATATGTTTGAAATGTGATTTCTAATTTCTAATTTTTATGTTTTTGAATGTTATACTTAGTTACTATTGCAGTTCATGTCAGCTAAAACGAACTATTATGGTACCTGGTGTTGTCTGTTTAGTCACAAGTAATCTGTAATCAGTAGAAATTGTATATACTAATATCTATCACAAACTGCCTAAGCCAAGAGTCTGAGAGGGTGAAATCAATAATCTTTTTGTTATCTGGTATGTGCTGTTATGCGATGATTCATGTGATGATTGAAGTATGTGTTAATGATGAAAGATCCTTTTGAGTACCAAAATATTAACAACAACTCCACATTGCTGATTGTGCCCCGGTTTCAATGGGTGACGCCTTCAGTATCTGTTTATATTTCTGAGATGAGTTAGTATGTACATTATTAACACACATGTCACAGTGGATAAAGGCATTTGTTAGATCCAGTGACAGGACCCAAACAGTGTGAGTTCAATACCCGGTTAAGGCAGTGAAGAACTTTCATAGGGGAATTAACAGGAGATAGCTGATAACTGACACCCATTAAACATGGCATGTGGAACTAGAACAGCCTACCCCAGTGAGCAAAATAAAGGGTTCAGTTCGACATTCCAACCACCTGAAGAAGGCCGGATCGTACAACGGCCGAAACATTATAATAATATGACGAGAAAGATGAGAACAATAGTCTGAATAATTTAAATAGGGTGACTTCTTTACAAAGAAAGAGGAATTGCGTTCAAATGGTACTTTAGGTAACATTAAATTCCACAGTAACGTATAGCTTTCTGGATTTGGTCTAATATACAAAGTTGGGTTAAATATGTGTAGGAGTTCTCTTTTTCAGAAACAATACTTTTATCGATTATGAACTAATATGATAACACCCGGATCGTACATCCACTAACAACAATATCTTCAGCCATCAATCTTTTCCACTTGTGTAAGTTATTGTGTATTGCATTATCCGATGTGGCTTGCATATTGCAATTCCAACACCATATTGCTTATTCGCTTTGTGGCCTGTAAAAAATAAAACGTATCCAAAATGGTAAATGGAGTCATTACAAAGTCGACGCATATCTTGGACACAGCCAATATCATAGTTTCTTTTCTTGCATTCTTCAAAAGAAGTGCATCCTGAAAACATCTGATCCTGTCTGGACGTTTATTTGTCCTATTTTCTCATTGAAGAACTTTTTATGTTTTGATTTTGTTGTCGATTTTTTAGTTTTTGTTGTTACTATATTAGGTGGCTGGCTAGTAACAGATTTCTATACGCCGGTTTGGTGTGTTACCGATGGAAATTTCCCTTGGAAACACGCATGAAAGACGATGCAGTATTTCTGTAGATTTTTAGACATTCTCAAATGTCAAAGTATGTTGGTTTTACGTAAGTTTTCTTCTCGTAGATAGAAGACCATTAAAATAGTTAATGATCTCTAGCTACTCATAAGGCATTATATCAGTTTGCCTTCACCTGAATGAAGTGCTTTAGCACTGTTGAGGGTGTTCATCTCAGGCATATATAAAAGAAATCTAACAGGTTAAATATTAAGTGATGAGACTATTTTTTGATAAGCATATCGCTGGCTGATATACATTTATCTTTGTAAAATTTACGCAAGTAATATTAATATATTATCACTGTTGTACATTGATTTATTATTTCCTGAAAGGTGAACGGAAATACTTTTTTTCCTTTTGGAATAAATACATTTTCGTGAAGTGACATTTTCAATGTTAGAAGGAATTAATTTTAATAGAATTAATTTTAATAGAATATTAATTCACATATGTTGAAATCTCTTTACTCAAAGGAAGAAAAAATGTCTTGGCCAAATTCAGATATTCCAACAAGCAGAAAAAGAATTCTGATAAATGGTCATTCTTCGAGAATGGTGTCGACCGAAAGTCTTTGGAAACCAATAACACACACACACACACACAGGCACACAGATACACACAGACATTATATGTTTGCCGACATATATATTTATATGTATATATATATATATGTAAATATATATATATATATATATATATATATATATATATATATATATATATATATATATATTCAGTTTTATGGATATTAGTTTGTGACCCATAGATTCACGCTTTTGCGATCGTCAGAAAGTAGATCTCTTTCTGCTTATTTGTTGATGCTTTTTTGTTTGTTTGTTTGTTTGTAATGACATTCTCACACACATAGACATACACACACATAAACACACACACACAGTTGCATGCATTCCAGCTCACACAAACACACCCATTTAAATCCATGTGAACAATCCGAGGCTAGGCGCAGACACACATCAACGCATTCGAGTATACATTCGTACGGAATTGTCAATCCACCTTCGTGTCTAGGGTGTCGAGACGGCAGCGTTTAAATGTGTAGCTATATGTAGGCCCTACCACAGATATTGAACACTTTCAACAAAGTACTCGCATATATATATATATATATATATATATATATATATATATATAGGCTCCTGAAAAATTAATTTCGGTTGAGCTCTCTGAGGAAGAAAGTGTGGGTTTGTAAACAGTGACTATTAAGGCTGACATAGCAAGACTCTTCGGTAAAGGGAATTGAGTCCAGTCGGTCACTGTGTGTTTATCTAAAAATAAATACGCTAAAGTTCACCTTCATCCCTGCCGTTCGACGACGGCTTAGTGGTAGAATATTCGACTGACGCCAATTTTGTCGGGTTTCGATCCTAGCTAAAGGCTACAGGGCATCTAGCCAAACTAAAGAGCCGTGATACAGCGAAACAGTCTGTCTGTGGATGACAATAATATACATAGCAAACATTTTAGCAAAAACATGTTTAAACCGGTACATGAACATGCAAACATGTCTCAACATTTTAGTAGCGGTTAAAATATTCTTTTTGTTATAATAGTTAATAAATTCTATTATTAAGCTCCACTCTATATAGAGCCGTTTTTTACAATATAATGTCTGCACATCGATATTAACCTCTCTTACAATTGCATCTCTCTCTCTCTCTCTCTCTCTCTCTCTCTCTCTCTCTCTATATATATATATATATATATATATATATATATATATATATATATATATATATATATATATATATATAATTATGTGGGAGAAACCGGAACTGGGTTCTGGTTCTGGTTCAATAACGACAGGAAGAGCAGCAGGTTAAACAACAACAATTTCCCGGTAACCGTACATTTCAACCAACCTGGTCGCAGCATCGACGAAGACTGTGCGTGCTTATAGCGACAGTCAGGATGAGAGACTCATGTCAGAGTTGAAGTACATCCTAAAAATAAACTCACACATAAATGGTCTAAAGAGAGATTTGGGTTTATTCAACATATCTAACATAATTATCTAATGTATTTATTGCAGCTGACAAAAGAAGAAATTTATACAAACTAAGCCCTCCTACGCACAATAAATTACTCAAGAACAACATAACCAAAACATACAAAGAGGCACCTAAAACAATAGAACACGATATCAATAAAGAATCTAAAGCAATCACCCAGAAATTAGACCTAGATGACCGAATAAGTTGCATTAGCAAGGCGCAAGCCTTTATTACACTAAAAGACCACAAAGAAAATTTCCAAACCAACCCTGCATGCAAACTCATGAACCCAGCCAAAAGCGAAGTAGGTAAAATAAGTAAACCGATACTAGAAAGAATTAATTCTGAACTTAGGAAGAAGTTAGGAGTAAACCAGTGGAAAAATGCAAAAGAAACTATTGATTGGTTCCACAGCATAAATAACAAACAAAATTGCCAATTCCTACAATTAGACATAAAAGAATTTTACCCATCCATAACAGAACGCATGTTAGAAAAGACCATCAACTTAGATCAGGAAAAAATAATAATAAAACCAAACGAAATCGACATCATTAAGCACTCCCGTAAATCATTACCATTTCACCATGAAGAAGCATGGATAAAGAAAGATGGGATATTTGACGCTACAATGGGAAGCTTTGACGGTGCTTGGACATGCGAAATCGTAGGTATTTACTTACTACACGAACGAAGCAAAACAATAGATAGAAATGACACAGGACTCTACAGGGACGACGGTCTCATAATCTTAAGAAACCGCAACAAACAAAACATAGACAAAACTAGAAAAGCAATAATAAAGATTTTCAAAAATAACAGATTCGACATAGATATAAAAACTAACCTAAACGAAGTAGATTTTCTAGATGTTACCTTCAACCTAAGAAAAGGCACATATAAACCATACGGAAAACCCAATGATAAACCACTCTATATACACACATATTCCGACAACCCGCCTTCTATAATCAAACAGACACAAAAATCGATTAACCGCAGGCTTTCCAACAATTCTTTCAATGAATATATATTTAACAAAGCTAAGAAAGACTACGAAACATCCCTAACAGATAGCGGATTCCCAGCGACACTCACATACTCACAACAGAACACAAAAAAGACCAACAGGAAAAGAAATACCATATGGTTTAACCCACCGTACAGCAAAAACGTAAAAACAAACGTAGGAAAAATATTCTTCAAACATTTACACAAACACTTCCTGGAATCACGCACCCTACACAAAATATTCAATAAAACACAGTAAAAATCAGCTACAATTGCACCGAGAACATGGCTCAAATAATAAAAAAGCACAGCATGAAGATTATTAACAAACCACACGAACAAATTAAAACTACGTGCAATTGCAGAATAAAAAACGAATGCCTCTTAAACGGTAATTGTTTACAAAACAACGTAATCTATTAAGCCAGGATAAAATCACCAGATGATGAAGAAAAAGTATACGCAGTAGTAACTGAAGGACCCTCGACACAAAGAAATTATGTACACAAAATATATTTCACAAATAGTAAATATGCGAGAACAACACAATGCTTTCTAAGTATATCTGGGAAATAAAAAACAAAACGCACACCACACCAAAAATATCTTGGAAAATAAGGAAAAAATGATCAGCCTAAAACAACCTATCAAAAACTTGCAAACTTTGGTTGGAGGCAAAAATAGCTATAATTACTTTCCCAGACCAAAATCAGTTATTAAATAAAAGACCCGAGCTCATCTCAAAATGCAGACATGAAAACAATTTTTTACTACGTAACTGAAAGACCGAAAACAGAAAAAAAAAAAATACATAAACAAACAAAATGACAATAAAATAAACAAAATAAATTAGTCTAAACAAATTACCAAATCACACCTGTTAGAATAGACGAAATAGAATAATAAATAAGGAACAAAATCAATAAATAAAGTGAATAATAAACAAATTAGCAAACTCTTATGACCAAAATATTAGACTATAAAAAATCAAAACAAAGAATCGGACGAGAAATAGCTATAACTCTTATAAAACGATAAAAATGAATAAAAAATAATATATACGTTACTTTAAAATCGAAAACCAAAAAGAGAAAATATACAGTGTAACAAATAAATAACAACAAGTATAATAAATTGATCTAAATACATCCAAATATATAAATAAACTAACAACGGATAGCGATAAACTAGCCGTTTATAAAAAAAAACAAATAAATAAATTAAAAACTGTTCCCGCCAAAATTATAGTCAGAACAAACCACAACCATCAACCCCAAAATTCAACAAATAGCTTTATGTTCCCAAACAAAATCAAAACTATTAAATAAGCTATATAAACAAATTTTTATTACCTTAATTAAAATGCCGATCAAAACAAATAAACATATAAGAAAAAAATAAAAATAAATAAAAACTAGCAAAAGAATTTGACCACAATTTGATTGAGATCGACCCCGATCTTTCATCAGAAATATGTATATATATATATATATATATATATATATATATATATATATATATATATATATATATATATATATATTATAAAATGGACAAAGTCGGCCAATTATTTAAAGACATTTTTATGTTTAACATTATTTTTATAGATACAAATATTTAAATAAATGCTCTGTTTATAATAAACAGTATTAAACAACATTAACCGGCCTGAAAGTCAGAGAAATTTTCATAGAAAATATTCGTCCTCCGTAGTGATAAAAACCTGTATCCTATACGGAAACTTCATATAGCTTGACGTGTCTTTTAACCGAATCGGTCGAATTTACTGCTTATAAACTTCAATTATGAAAAACAGAGCATTTACTTAAATATTTGTAACTATGAAAAGAATGTTAAAAATTAAAATGTCTAAAAACATACATACATACATACATACATGTATATATATATATATATATATATATATATATATATATATATATATATAGATAGATAGATAGATAGATAGATAGATATAGTGGGGGTTGTTGAGAAAATGTTAATATATCGATGAATATGTGCGTATATTTAAATCTTTCTGTTATACGTTTCATTGTATGAAAATGAAAAGGGAAATTTAGTGAATGTTTTCAAATGTTTTCAAACTGTATATATTTAATGAGATCTAAAGGATGGTAGATTCTATTTCTCTGATGATTGTGGATTCTTGTGTTTTCTCTCAATTCATTATCATGACACTTGGTAGCATATTTGTTTGTGTTTATATTTTAAGTTGTTAATACATAACATTATTAAAACTAAAATATACTTGACTGAATTAGTAGAAATTATATGATGCATCCTGTGGTGCCTTTAATATTATCTATAGATTTGCAGATATATGCATTTACAAATGTATTTCCAAGGGATCTCACTCCCTAATACATATATATATATAGCATTGCCATTCAACACGCACAAAGACACACGTATATATGTTATCAAAAACACATTAGAGCAATTGTGAAAAGCAGTTTTTCTTAATGTATATATATATATATATATATATATATATATATATATATATATATATTATGTGTGTCTGTGTTTTTAACAAGAAATACAATCCATCGATATTTTCGTTACAATAATATAAATGTATAATATATATATATATATATATATATAATGTGCGAATTGAAAATATTTCCGCTCATATTGCACGAATAATCTCAATATTCTCTCATTTCTAATTTGATCAAATGGTATTAACTCGATTTCTATTCTACAATCCACGCGCCTATATTAAATTTGTTGGCAAATGTCAAGTAAATTAGATAATCATAAGCACAATGTTTGGCGGACGTATCACACAATAGAATATACAGGTAGACAGTTACATCTGTCGTGATATCCAACAATAGGATACATATATGAATATATATATATATATATATATATATATATATATATATATATATATATATATATATATATATAAAGAAATAATCATACATAGAATCAATCAGCAATATTAATGCGATTAATGGCGAAAATCACTTCGCTAGTAGAAATTATGTATGCATGAAAATACTCTTAATCCATTGAAAGATGTGATCCTCATTTATAAAACTGTTATCAAATGTTTCTAGTGTACACTATATATGTTTATATATGTATATATATATATATGTATGTATATATATCTTTATATATATGCATCTATATACATACGTATACATATGTGCATATATGTATGTATAAATATATATATACATATACGAATATATGTACACACACAGACACACACATATGCATATGCGTGTGTGTGTACAAGACAGAAATATTGATAAAGAAAGAAGTTGGATCATTGATCAAAATCATTCTCTCAATAATATTTATCCCAGCTAATGATATTTACAGATGCTAAAATGATTTACATCTTTTGACTCATATAAAACACGTTTAGTCTCCCATGCTTGCATTTTATATGATGTTAATTCTGTTAACAACTGCATTATTGGAAAAAGGGCACAAATAATTGTACCAATGACTCTTTATTTTCCTCCCTCTCTTTCTGCCCTTTTATCTATATATCTATTTACTTGCTTATATATATATATATATATATATATATATATATATATATATATATATATATATATATATATATATATATATATATATATACGCAAACACACATACACGCACATATATATTTGTTAAATATTTAAGGTGTGTTCTATTGATGGCTAAAATGCTCCAAATCATTGATAGATCTTATGCGTATATGGAAGCGGACACTGTTTCAACACTGACTGGCATGGCTGCTTCATATTTGAACACAATATTTAAGGCATTCTGAATATTGCGTTCAAGCATGAATCCAGACTATCGCCATTCAGTTTCCACTTTGAAACATACATACATACATATATATATATATATATATATATATATATATATATATATATATATATATATATAAGTTTGTATGTTGATATTTTTTGTGTACAGACAACACACACACACACACGCACATATATATATATATATATATATATATATATATATATATATATTTATTATTGTCATCCACAGACAGACTGTTTCATTGTTTCACAGCTCATCAGTGTGGCTAGACGTCCGATTGCCTATAGCTAGGATCGAAACCCGACTGAATTGGCGTCAGTCGGAACTTCTACCACTAAGTCGTTCGCTCACGGCAGGGATGAAGGTGAATTTTAGCGTGTTTATTTTTAGATTTAGATACACACAGTGACTGACAGTGACTCAATTCTGCCGAAGAGTCATGCTATATAAGCTTTAATAGTCACTGTTTACAAACCCAAGCTTCATTCCCACAGAGAATTTATAATTTGTATATTATTATATATTTATTATATACATATATATATACTCACATATGCATACATTACTTAAAAATTATGAAAGTTTTCCTCAAGTCTCAGGCAAATATTCGATCGAACGTAATTTCGTTTTCGTGAAAAGGAAGATACACTTTAAAATTATTTTGTTTCTTTTTGTTATAATGTTTTGTGGTGGAATAAGTGATCGATTCAACATCTACATGCAATCTAGCTCTATCCTTTCAATATTTCTATTTTTTTTTTGTTTTGTGAATCTTGAATTTTGTCTAATATCAAAGCAACAATAATAAGGTAAAATTTTCTGAATTCAAGAAACGCGTTTACATGCAACAGAGATTAGAACTGTAGAATTTGTCGATAAATTTGCGAAGGGAGTTGTTTTTGTAGATATCCCTGTGCAGATTAGAACTTCATGTTATTTTTGTTTCTTTATGATTTTTTTACTTCATGTGTCTGTCGTCTTCTTCATTTAATTCTGGAGAAAATATAATATACCGAGATGCCATATCTGTGTCAATTACATTACAGAGACTTCTTTTGATTTTGTCAAGAATCTTGAGATATACGGCAGGAGTACCAGACCAGATATGATCAGTATTCAATGCATAGAAGAATTGTTTACGTAAATTGTGCAGAATAGATTCAGACGAGAAATACTTTTCGGCATGACATAATGAACCACCATTCCCAGCAGTTGACGTATAAATTAATTCACTATAGCCAATCCACACTACATGTCAGTGGAAAGTGTGAGCTCCAGAAGGCGTAGACTTTTGTTCCCCTGGGGTTTAGCACCAGCCATGGTGAAGGCTGGTAGAAAAGTTTCTCTGTCTTGATTTAATGAAAGCAGTTTTGGAAGCGTTAGAATTTGCAAGCTATTCCTTGACTCAGTTCACCACCGGTTGGAGATGCTTTTCTAGAGCAATTGCCAGGTGCTACTTTGTCAGATCTGTCAGAATTGTTACTAAGACAGTAGTAAATTGTTATACTATCTGCATAAATACATATTAAGGAACTGTGAATATCATGAAGGTCGTTGATGAAGATCTGATTCAATGTATACCGAAGAATAGAACACTGCAGTACCCCGTATTAGTATAAAATATCTTTGAATTTCAAAACTTGCCTAAATTTTAACTGTCCATCATAATTTATTTACACCCAATTCTTGTCTAAATCTTCGACTTGTAAATACTTTGATTTGAGAATATTTATGAAGAATTTATTTATTATCACATTTGCTCCAGAGATTTCATAATCAATTCTGTAATATATTTGAATCATTTATTCTTCCTTTTTCGTCAATGACATAACACAACGTAGAAGCTTGCAATATAGTTTCCCGAATTTTACGCCAAGTAGAAAAGCAAAGTTTGTGAGAAATAGCGATTTTATTTCATTTTCATTCAACAATTATTCTAATCTAATTATTTCATTTTCCATTACAATTTGTTTATAATGAATAACCTTCTCTATCTTTATTACACAGTAAAAAGTTGATTTATTTATGTTCATGTTTAACCTTGCGTACTCAAACCTAATTCATTTAACAAACTTCCTGAGACAGCTACCATTCATCTTCTCGAATTCACTGATTATTTCTTATCGTTTCTTGAGGTTTTCATTAGGTGTGTGTAGAAACTACCAGAATCATATTTTCGTAAAAGTACAATCTGACACACAGTGGGATATACATTTAATAATGATATCAACAACCACAAACTCAACGAAATGAAGCATAAAAAACATGATAGATATGGCAGTACCATCCGATAGACTATATCTCTTAAAGAATATGACAAAATAAGCTATTATAAGGATCTTGGAAATGCAATTGAAGATGTGCCACCTTTAAACAAAAAAATCAATAATGAAATCTCTGGTAACCCCTGTTTACAAGAGATTAAATTGCATTGCCTCGAACTTCATCTAACTTAGGATAATATTAAAAACGTAGAATAATTATATAAAACAGATATGGAATATCACTTCACATTAGGGAATTTGCCAATAAAATTTCTATATCTCTAAGTAAAATTATCCTGTGTCTTGGGTGGTGAACCGATAAGGGACAGTACTAAAAAGAAAGCCAATAGTAATAATAATAATAATAATAATAATAATAATAATAATAATAATATGTCAATTGAAACAAATAATGAAATAAAAGCCACAGATCTGATATTATGATAAAAGACGAGAAGTTCATGAAGTTTATGTTTATTGACACAGCTGTACTATCTGAGAGAAACAACTCCATGAACATTATTGAGAAATAGTCTAAATACAAGGACCTGGAGATCGAGATAAACAGGATGTGGGGAATGAAAGCTGAGACTGCTCCAATAGTAATTTGAACCCTGAACCTTGTGAGGGATGTACTGGATAATTTTACTAACAGCGTCCTAGGTAAAATCAACATACAAGTTGTCCAGAAGATCGCCCTACGAGGAACATGCCATATACTACGAAAAGTGCTATCAGTTAAATCTCAATTCTTCTATAGAGGCTTAGGATCATAGTTTGGACAAGGCTCTGCAGGATACAAAAGCAGATACATAACATACACAAATAATAATAATAATAATAATAATAATAATAATAATAATAATAATAATAATAATAATAATAATAATAATAATAATAATAATAATAATAAAAAAGAAATAGAGGTAATCAGATACGTGCTCTCGATACAAGATGAAATTTCAAGAATTTTAAATGTTTCAACTCGGGAAAGCAGAAAGATCAAGCGGTAATATAAAATTAAAGCAATAAAAGTAATCGAGGAAATACTTGAACAGGAACTGCAATTGAAAGCACAGAGAACAAGACGGTATTAAAAGCGATGTATTTTCTGTTGTTTCTAATCTTACTGCGAATGTTTATTTTGTAAATATTCATTTGCATTTGGCACAAAACTGAAGGTAAATTGTGGAAAGTCTGGCTGTCACTATCCTACACCTGACTAATCTGATTCACGACGCATTCATTCTACAATTGTCTCATTTACTATATGAACCCATTCATCTACACCTATCCAAAATTTTCCCCAACATTACATATTCACAGGGATCCGACTAAAAGCAACCATGAAAACTAATTCTTATATACAAATCGTCGTTTTTTTTTCATTTTTTTTATTATAATATATTATAAAAAAATTAACATCAAATAAGGGCGAAGTGATGAACTCAATAAGGAAAAGAACAAAAATATCATTAAACTAAAATCAAATTATATCAATAACATCCGTTCACCCCACAGAAAATTAAGAGCGACTGCTGTATTCTGCCAATAAGCAGAATCAAAAAAGCTCGATCGCTCTAGGCCGGAAAGGGACAAAATAAATAATGGAGTGGAAAAATAGCAGAGGCTGATCCAATCAAGATTAAAAAGTGGATAAAACAAACTGGAACGGGTGGGAATCTTGACATGGACCCTACCAACACAGAAGGCTGAAAGCAGGCTGGTAACGACGATCACTCACAATCTCCTTCCAATGGCTCTTGCAGCAAGGGATACACCCCAACACTAAACTTTAAGAACAGATTCCTTCTGAGACAAGTCCGGACCGACGCTAATAAATTTACCAGTAACTTCGACCATTTTTTCTCCATCAGAAGTTCTGGCTCGAACCGAACTCCACGAACGTGGAAGGGACCGTCTGTTCAACAGCAACGACCTTCCAAACATCTAACCGCAAACCGGAAGTCTTTTTATGGTTAATATTGGAGCCCTTGACATTATCGTACCGTTCAAGTGACTTCTGCACCACCTCAATGTCGCTGCGGCACAACACGAAAATGGATAAGTCATTGGCCTACGCGAAACACTAGCTCGAGTTCACCAAGGGATACCGATTCCCGGTAGGACCGGACTGCAAGCCCTGTCACTTAGCCTGCGCAGGAGAAACTGCAATTCCAAAGCATAGAGATGAGAGCGGACGACCATGACGAACCGACCGTGAAAACGCAAAAACGCTAGACCGCTTCCCGTTCACCTGTACCACTGCACTGGGAAAGTGGTTCAGCAGGTTGATCTACTTGCAAAAGTCGGCTTAGAATTCGTCGGCCTGCAGTATAGACGCCAAAGATTGATGGTCGACCCCTATCGAAAGACTAGGACTGATCCAAATTGATCAATGCGGTTTCATCCTTTTCTGCTCCATTTATTATCATGTTGATCAGATGCAGATTGGTTTGAATTGTTCGTCCTTTTCTCCGGCGACAACAGAATCTCGACAACTTACTGCAAACATTCTTTCATGATCTTCTTCAAAATATTTAAATCTATATTTGGCCTGTAGTCGTCTAAATCCCCAGAACGTGATTGTCCTTTTTCAACTGCGTGATCACACCCTTGGAGATCCAATCGAGGAGAGAACCAGCTGTTAAACACCACCTTCAAAATTAAGACCAACATGTGCGACAGCGTCAATTTCAATTCATAGGGCAGATCATCAAGACCCGGAGACTTGCTATTGCCGAGTCTCTTCAATCATGTTCACATCCTTGCAGCCAGCTCCTTCATTCAACGAAAGTCGGCTAACTTGTTACAAAACTCTTCATCACTGAGACCAGGCTTCTTTTGGTAAAACGATTTGGAAAATGCTGTTGACACGGCTAGCCCATAACCTTGTTTGACCGTAGGCTACATCCATCCAGACAGTCGACCTGCCAAATGAAACGATCAGAACCTCAACGCATTTGATCCTTCCGCAATTGCGCTCATGTTCAAAGCTTCGTTAGATATCATATTAAATATGTGTGTAAATACCTGATCCCTTTAGCGTTCACCTGTGGATTGCTCCAGTGTTTTTCTAGCGAGGTTTATCTTCAGCCTCCCCCCAACAACGCTGCGCCCGCACCAAACTATTTTTAAGTACGTTCACTTTTTTGTCCTTATCTTGGACAAGTCTTTGACTAAATTCGGAGGTGAGATACCTAACCCTATCCTTAAGGCACCACTTATTCCCAATAACCACACACTAAATCCCGATGCTCTAATCTTGTCAGCCATATGTGTACGTCCTCCCTGTCAAGTAAGTATACTTTGAACTTCCAATGTCCTAGAGTTTAAAACCACCCTAACACAAACGACTTCAGGTCGGAATAGCCTAATCATTGTAACGTGTGAAAATATAGTAGATCTACCTCGAGACTATTCACTAGCAATTTATCTTTGGTAGTTGGCCATCTGGCTAGACGGCCACATAAAAGTACACGTCCACATCCCCCGGCTGCGATGATCGACTGGGGGATCATCTCTCGACGATACCACACTCGTCGATCAGACTCTATCAGGCTACGATCACATAAACTCGCCGCTGCCTATCTAACGTGGGGTCCAGGATTGCATTCAAGTCTCCCATTAAGACTAGAAGCTACAGATCCACCAGGAACTGTCCCAACTGACGGAAGAACAAACAGCACTCGTTGGGCGCATAAACCGTAAAGATCCGAAACGAATTATTTTTTACGGCAATATCGGCCACAGTCATGTCCATCTTCGCGCCACAGGTATGCTTTACCACCAAGATACCACTAGAATGTGCTTTATTTGTATGGCAGCCCTTGTAGATTGTAATGTATCTTTGAAAATCTGTAATGCTAGAGCTTTTGGATTGATTGGAAAAGTTTCCGATAGATTTATTGAAGGGAATCCTTGTAGCCCATGTCATAAAGATATACCAAAAAATTGTACTCGCAAATGCAGCTTATGGAAGACTTTATCATGTAAAATGTTTGTGATCTGTACTTTTTAATGAAATGATCAGTGGAACATGACATGATGCTATTTCTAACCTTAGGTCTCTGGAGGGAGTCAGAAGTATACAACAGAAATCAATAATAATAATAATAATAATAATAATAATAATAATAATGATAATAATCAGACAACTGAAAAACAGCTTAGGGAAAATTGGAATTGCGACTAAGATTGCTTACCTCCTAAAAATGTCATCATTTACTCTGCAGTTATTCTCTAAATAGAAGATTTTCCATTGATAACGTCAAAGTGCGAAACCAAAATAATAATAATAATTATAATGATATTAATAATAATAATAATAATAATAATAATAATAATAATGACGCGCGCAACCATAACAAACTCATAATAAATTCCTGCATTCGTTTATGATCTTACCTCCATTATTTCTGTTAATAGAATTTTGCAATTGTAGTGCAATACTATTTATAGCAAGTCCTATTCTCTGTCAATGTCTTTTTGCACAACTATGTAACAGTCAAGCCTTTTACAATTCATTTGCCTTCTAATGGTTTCTGGATTGAGCAATGTAACACCTTCCCTTCCGATCTCTTGTCCTTTTCATTTTTTCCATCTTCCTAAATCCCATCCCTATATCTTTTGATCCTCTTCCTTCTTGCTTTTATCAATGGATCAGCTCGTCTATTTTAAAGAACCTATTTATCTATCCCTTGATATTATATATATGCAACTTTAGCTGTGTTTTCTTCATATAATGCACAATGATTTAATCGCCCCGAAGAATAGTATTGCAAAGAAAGACTCACCAAGAAAGATAGCTCACTGCAGAATGCTACATTCGTACAATACGTTTAACTTTTCCCTTTTTCCATTGACCACGTTAAGAGATGCCTTAATTTTGGTGAACGTTTTAGCATCTTCAGGTTTTCTATTCCTCTTTGATTCTCATATAAAATCGCATTCATTTTACAGTCTTCATGCTACTGTTCACATTTAAGATAGTCTTTTGTCATTCTAATGAGATTTATTTCATGTCTTGTGCTCGTAGGAATATTAACATGAGTTAATCTGTTCTCGACTTGAAATTGCTTGGAACTTTTGTTGTCTTTCATGATCGAGATATAAATTTGTTTAGGAAAATTGTATAACACCGTACAAAATGTTTACTTGTGAGGCGTTTCGTACTTCAAGTCTACATCAGACTAAGTTTGTTACGTTAGTAGGACTACACATGCCAAAACGAAGCTAATGGTAGTAAATTTAGAATTTTCTTTTATCTATTCCCACATAAACTGACGAACGCCATAACAAAAATTATTACCGCTCTCCTTGGAACAATCAGTTCTCATATTTTAAGAACTCAGTTTGCCGAGATGAAAAACTAAGGGAAACGAACTATATATAAAATCCCTCTATAACAACACCCAGTTGAAAAATGCCGAAATCTACTAAAAAAACATCTAACACTATTAAAAGATAAAGCGTTCTCTACCAACAGATAAAATAATAAAAACCTTAATTCAAAATTAAACGATACTTCAACTTTAATAATGTTTCATAGAAACAAAAATTTGGATTACTAATGTGATCACCTATCCGTGGAATGATAGCATGCATCTTCTTAGAAATTCTCGAATCCGGTCATTTCCAAAATATTTTACCCAAGCAGTCAACTTCCCTTCGTTATCTGTCTATATTTCTGAGGTGAGGTATTATGTAAATTATTTACATAATTCGCAATATTGTCCTGATTTTTGTCGCCATATTTATTACAACGTTTCGGCAGTTGTACGCTTTCGTTATATGCATGTTTAATACATCTGTTCTAATCTAGGATGAATATTCATAATACTGGATAAATTACTAATCGAATTCTGTTTTTTATACATTCTCTTCGCTTTACCCAATTCTAATCATTTTAATTTACAGATTTATCTGAAAATGAAATCTGACAACTTATTCTTTTATAATTACAAATCCTGCATGTTGGTATTATATTCAAACTACAAGTTTTAAAAAAAGTTTGAAGGTTTTTTTAATATTTTCGGTACATTAACATCTCTGCGTTTTGATCTTGGCTTTCTACTCATTACAGGCGATGATCAAAAATTCCATTTCTCATTCGGTCAGTTCTAATAAAACAGTCTCTAAATATTTACCTCTTCCAAGAA
>OZ038490.1:121586503-121619003 GCA_964036315.1 Acanthosepion esculentum
CGGACACACACATACAATACTCTACCTACAAACACGGACAGACACATACAATACTCCACCTACAAACACGGACACACACATACAATACTCCACCTACAAACACGGACACACACATACAATACTCCACCTACAAACACGGACACACACATACAATACTCCACCTACAAACACGGACACACACATACAATACTCCACCTACAAACACGGACACACACATACAATACTCCACCTACAAACACGGACAGACACATACAATACTCCACCTACAAACACGGACACACACATACAATACTCTACCTACAAACACGGACAGACACATACAATACTCCACCTACAAACACGGACACACACATACAATACTCTACCTACAAACACGGACAGACACATACAATACTCCACCTACAAACACGGACCCACACATACAATGCTCCACCTACAAACACGGACACACACATACAATACTCCACCTACAAACACGGACCCACACATACAATACTCCACCTACAAACACGGACACACACATACAATACTCTACCTACAAACACGGACAGACACATACAATACTCCACCTACAAACACGGACACACACATACAATACTCCACCTACAAACACGGACACACACATACAATACTCCACCTACAAACACGGACACACACATACAATACTCCACCTACAAACACGGACACACACATACAATACTCCACCTACAGACACGGACACACACATACAATACTCTACCTACAAACACGGACAGACACATGTAATACTCCACCTACAAACACGGACACACACATACAATACTCTACCTACAAACACGGACAGACACATACAATACTCCACCTACAAACACGGACACACACATACAATACTCTACCTACAAACACGGACAGACACATACAATACTCCACCTACAAACACGGACACACACATACAATGCTCCACCTACAAACACGGACACACACATACAATACTCCACCTACAAACACGGACACACACATACAATACTCCACCTACAAACACGGACACACACATACAATACTCTACCTACAAACACGGACAGACACATACAATACTCCACCTACAAACACGGACCCACACATACAATGCTCCACCTACAAACACGGACACACACATACAATACTCCACCTACAAACACGGACACACACATACAATACTCTACCTACAAACACGGACAGACACATACAATACTCCACCTACAAACACGGACCCACACATACAATGCTCGACCTACAAACACGGACAAACATACAATACTCCACCTACAAACACGGACACACACATACAATACTCCACCTACAAACACGGACAGACACATACAATACTCCACCTACAAACACGGACCCACACATACAATACTCCACCTACAAACACTGACACACACATACAATACTCTACCTACAAACACGGACAGACACATACAATACTCCACCTACAAACACGGACACACACATACAATACTCCACCTACAAACACGGACACACACATACAATACTCCACCTACAAACACGGACACACACATACAATATCCACCTACAAACACGGACACACACATACAATACTCCACCTACAAACACGGACAGACACATACAATACTCCACCTACAAACACGGACACACACATACAATACTCCACCTACAAACACGGACAGACACATACAATACTCCACCTACAAACACGGACACACACATACAATACTCTACCTACAAACACGGACAGACACATACAATACTCCACCTACAAACACGGACACACACATACAATACTCCACCTACAAACACGGACACACACATACAATACTCCACCTACAAACACGGACACACACATACAATACTCCACCTACAAACACGGACACACACATACAATACTCCACCTACAAACACGGACACACACATACAATACTCTACCTACAAACACGGACAGACACATACAATACTCCACCTACAAACACGGACACACACATACAATACTCTACCTACAAACACGGACAGACACATACAATACTCCACCTACAAACACGGACACACACATACAATACTCTACCTACAAACACGGACAGACACATACAATACTCCACCTACAAACACGGACACACACATACAATAACAGAGGAAATATATTATTTTTGTTGCAATCCTTTAAGATAAAATTCTCTGCATTTGCTTCATTTTCTTGTTTGACAATGGAGCTGTACTGGAAGACTCACTCCGCATATTGATGGAAGGAATTTTATACATTGACCCGCGACTAAATCTGCACCCCCCTCACATATTTGTAAGTCAGGATTGTTTACGTATACAGATCATAAAGACATTATTGGAAATAATGACAGCATATATTGGCGGGGAACAAATTTAAGTGTATAAATACATTTTTATATAAATATTTAATTAAAATTATTTTATCGTGGCTTATCTTTATAAATATTTTACCTCTTTCACCTTCTTCCTCAATATATATATATATATATATATATATATATATATGTAATGTATATTTAGTCTGCAATAATTCATTATATTCTGTTGTATTAAAATTAAATTGACATAATGTCTCTGTTCAAATCTGTATGCATTTTTCAATTTTGACGGTAATTTTTCAAAAAAAATTACATGGGTGCATATTTTCGCTTACACTAGAAAACATTGTTTACATATTTTCACTAACAATACCACATCTATATATATATATATATATATATATATATATATATATATATATATATATATATATATATATATGTTTCAAGAATGATTGTAAACGTAAAGTATTGTTGTATATATATATATATATATATATATATATATATATATATATATATATATATATATATATATATATATATATATGAAGAAAGTATAGGAGTAGATATTCCTTTTTATATTAACTAAATTATTTTATATAGGGACCCATATTAAAATGAAAATGCTTAACTTTGCTTCTGAATATTTTCCCTTCATTCCATTCCCTATATTCCCTAGTGCATTTCTGTATTTTTTGTCGTGGCTTGGTGCTGCAAAATAAGTGCAATGAAAAAACTAAGGAATACTTCTGATGGACGCGCAAGGGAATGACAAGCAAAAGAAAGACAAGAATAAAAAGGAAGCCATGAAAAATATGACATGTCGTAAATAGGCAGAGATCTTTCGATTCCGTTCGATTCGAATCTCCCATTTCAACTGAAAGGGATGTAAGCTCAATCGCATGCGCACAAACCCGTGTCCTTCTATAGCGAACACGCAAACAACTATAGATTTGTGTCTGCTTGCCTGACAATCTGAGAACCATAGTGGTTTTTTTATTATAATTATTTCTGCTCCAAGGATAAAATTAATCCACAATTCGATCCTACAGAATTAGATTAATTTAAAAGAAAAGTGAAGCAAATCCCACATTCATAAATCATGCAACTCTTTTTGCAATAAAATATTTTAAGACATGAAAAAAATAATGACTGCACGGACATTTCCGTTTCATAAGTTTTGCAAACGATTAAGATAGTTTTAACCATAGAGAATTCAAATTAAAAAAAAGGTTTCTTTATAATCGGAATAAGTCGGAATAATTTAGGACATTTGTTTCCCAAAAATAATGTAATCACCACGCATTTCATGACAAGATTATCCGTGAAATATTCTAAGACAATGGTCCATTCAATCTCCAGATATTTTCGCACCATGAACCAGCATTTCTTTTTGTCTTCATGCGTTTAATATTTTCTGACACTTACAACGGATGCGCATTGAAAAATTGTATGTCACTAGTTAGATTTTATCAGGGATCATCTCACTGAAATCAACCACTAAGGTATTCGCCTCTATTCAGATATATTTCGCTTAAGAATGCCCGCTTTTCAAGTATTCGATATGAATATGACAGTTAAGCACGTTTGAATAACTCAATGCCCTCGCAGGAAAGCATTTGCTTACACATGCGTAACAAGAACTCTTCTGATATTTTACATATAGCAACATGGAGGGAACGCATTCCTTATATATATATATATATATATATATATATATATATATATATATATATATATAATTAATCCATTGAGTATGAAAGAAACCTCAATAGAATGAGGAAAGCACTGGACGGCCGTATCGACCTATATTTGGGACTCATTAGCAGTGCGCATCCGCTACCGAGAATTGAAACCCTGACAGTTAGGTTGTCAAGCAAACATCATACTAACTGTTCCAACGGGCCTCGGTGAGGAAGAGATTACAAATCAGACTCAATATAGCGCCGCTCGCTCACAAATTCCGTGCTGGAACTCTACTGAGATTGACTTTAACCATAGGACTGTGCCCGCTGGAGCCACGACTACTATCACCAAGCCGCTCCCTCTAGAGCATTAGAAGCCAGTTCAAGCAATGATATATAAATGATAGAAATTATTAGGAGGATTTGATAAATATAATTAAGTAATTCATCGAGTCTGAAACCTAAACAGAATGCAGAAAGCAGTGGACGGCCGTTTCGTCCTATATTTTGGACTCATCAGCAGTGCGCATCTAACCGTCGGGGTTTCAATTCTCGGTAGTGGATGCGCACTGCTGATGAGTCTCAAATATAGGACGAAACGGCCGTCCACTGCTTTCTGCATTCTGTTGAGGTTTCAGACTCGATAAAATACTTATATATATATATATATATATATATATATTAAAAAAACTATTTTAGGAATACAATGTTAGTTATAATTTATTTCCTTTCGATCGAAATTTCGACCCTAATTTATTGGATTGCTCATTCACATACAATGAAATGAACAATAATTTTTTTTAGGTTTCATATTATTTTTTAAAAATTTATGCCCACATTTGTTTGAAGAGTTTGGTTTAAATTGGGGGGAGGCAGTGATGAAAAAGGATATGCATTTAGAAAGGGATACAGGTGATGGTGAGAGGGGAAGATAAAGGATGGGTAAACCAAATTTGGAGTGGAAAAATTGAGTGAGATATTTATATCCATATGTATAAAGAGACTTATCGAAATAATGGTGGCGGATTAGACATGTTGACCTATTTGCCAAGTCTATGCGCGGGAGGAAGAAAAGGAAATTAGAAAAAGAGGACGAAAGAAAGGAAAATAAAGAAAAAGAGAAATAAAACGGAATAGAAATAAATTAAATAGGAGGAAACAGGCATGACTCCAGCGAGATTTAGAATACAAATGAATACATTTTCTGTCCACAGTAAGCATGAATTTAAGACACGTTCATATTTTGAATTTTTGATTAATAATAATAATAATAATAATAATAATAATAATAATAATAATGATAATAATAATAATAATAATAATAATAAACAAAAGTCTTATAATAATAAAAATAATATTATTATCCTTAGTAATATTATTCTTAAAAAATGATCTTAAGACAATATATATATATATATATATATATATATATATATATATATATATATATATATATATATATCCCAAAAATAAAAGTGTGAAGCTTGATATTACCAGACATAATAAAACGGGCGAAGCAACCGGTTTCGCTCCCGCTCTTCAGGCTTGCCACGCGAGATGTAATTTAAATTAAAAAACACAGAAAATGTACAATGAAAACAATTTTTTTCTCCTCCTCCACATTTCTTTTTCATTGTACATTTTCTGTGTTTTTTCATTTAAATTCAATCTCCCACTGAAAGCCTGAAGAGCGGGAGCGAAACCGGTTGCTTCGCCCGTTTTTAATATGTCTAGTAATATCAAGATTCACACTTTTATTTCTGTGATAATATTTTGTACCTTCAAAAATATCTATCTATCTATGTATATATATATATATATATATATATATATATATATATATATATATATATATATATTATCAACGACGGAATTATTCTTGCACCTATCATTTTTTAATATTTTTAATCATTTCTCAGAATCTAATGCCTATTTACTGCTGGGTTTTTGTATATGTTAATAAGCACAAAAACGTAATATAAAACTCAATTTTCAGAACAATATTTTAAATATAACAAATCTGACAGGCGAATTATTCAATATATATTCGTATAGAATGAAAAATGGATAAAAATGAAAGATTTTCTCAATATTACTTGTCAATATCATCGCCCCTCATCTTTATAACTTGCTGTAATATTTTTTTTGTTTTTCATGAGATTTGAACAAGTCTTATCTGGGATTTTCTCTCCATTCTCCAATTGTTATACATTCTAATTCCTGAAGGTTTTTTGTGACCGACGATTTTTTCAATTCTTGCCATAGATTTTCAATAGGACTCAAGTCAAGGTTCAGTTGTAGATTTTCATCCAGAAATGTTATATAATCTGAAGATTATATTATTCCTCTTATTTCAGTTAACTTTCCTGTCCCAAATTTAGTTAAAACACCACCAAATCATCATCGAGCCATCTTCATATTTTATTGTTGCCACTGTGTTCTTTGGGAGGAAACCGTCAACTTTTATTGCGCCAAATATTCTATACATCAGTAAAGCATAATTTTTGTTTCATCAACCCATTGTACTTGTTTGCAAAAACAATTTTTGGCTTAAGAAGATCTCGAAAAAAAGTAGTTTGGTTTTCCTTAAATATGATATCAAGGATTTATTCCCTTCTATTACGGAGAAAGGTTTGTCGGAAACTCTGCTATTTGACAAAGATTTTGTGAGTTTGAAACTAGAAGATATTAGAATTGTTCTGTATTACATAAATTCAATATTGTTCAATTCCGGGGAAGTTGGGATCAAAAATTCCAAAGGTGGCAACTTTGATGTGACCCAGGGATCGGATGATGGAGCAGAAGTATCGGATTGGCAAGAATTTACGTTTTAAGCAAAATCAATAAAACTGTCCACATAGACAATCAGGAAATTTACCGCAACGACGGGCTGATAGCTGTACCTCGCATTAGGAGAGAAAACGGCTACATAAAAGGAAACGTTGCATCAAGTATTCAAGGAAATGGACTTTGACATCACAGTCGAATTTAATAAAAAGAGTGGTGCAGCTCTTGGATATTGAGTTGAATTTGTTGGATGGAACTGTTTCAAAACACGAAATTCAAATACGTAAATACTGCATCTAACCAAGTATCAAATGTTATTAAGCATATACCAGTTGGCATTCAATGTAGACTTATAATGAAGTACTATTTAATGAAAAAAGAAGAAAGATGTTTTAGCACTAAAACTGGAGTGGAATAGAACTGGCCTATATTTGAAGAACCGAAAAACAGATAACGATAGTAGCAATAGAAGAATAAGCATCTGGTTCAAGCCACTATTTCATTTGCATGTTAAAACTAATATAGGGAAGATCTTTTTTAATCCTTTGATTAAAAACTTCCTCCAACAATTCTGCGAGGCATGAATTATTCAATATAAATGCAATAAATTAAATTATTGCTGTACTAGGAATTTAGGGAGATTTAAAGGATTGAACCATAAAAATTCAAATATTGAAGAGAACCAGAGGTGTGAAGATATGGCCTTGTGTAATTGTCGGATTAAGAATAAATGCCCTTTGAACGGGAAGTGTTACACTGAGGAAATAGTGTATTGTGCAGAAATAGAGCGTAGTGATGGTGATGTGATGATATATATTGGCTGTACGGAGGGCCAATTAAAAAAAGATGTTATAACCATAGTTCCTCTTTCAGAATGCCAAAACGTAGGTTTTGTACAATCTGGTTATTATTGGGATTTTAGAGTGATTTGTATCCCGAGAAAAGTGAAGTATCGTAAGCTAAACGGCATCTCCTGTAAACTTTATCAGGAGGAGAAATTTGTTATTGCGACTTATTAATGTGTATCAGAGATATCAAATGAAAGAACAGAGGTCATGACAAAATGTAGGCACAAAACGAAGTTAGACTTAGGACTTTTACCAGACCGGATGAGGTTGGATGATTTTTTCTCTCTACCCCGCCTACAGCCGATTACTTTAAGATTTGGTATGTGGAAGGTAATTTAATTCTTTCTATTTACCCCCTGAAGAGACATTGGCGGTCGAAAACGCAGTCGTCTATCTAGCGCCTAAAGATTTTATTACCTATACATTTCTTCATAGCTCTACAGGTTAGTCTTTCTACACTGTTATTGAGCACTTTTTTTATTACACCTCAACCATCCTTCACCAAACTGCTATCAAGAACCACTATTGTTTTATTCTGTCACGTTTTATTAGCTTAAATAGTCACTGTTTACAAATTCACACCTCAAATCAGAGAGCTCAACCGAAATTAATTTTTCAGGAGCCAATATATATATATATATATATATATATATATATATATATATATATATATATATATACACATCAAAATGAAAAAAGTAAGTGATATTTCATATGCGGCTTGCTTACAAACATAATTATTCATAACTGTTTTTGGTTCCCACTTGTCGAAGTGCAATTAAATGCACTGAAACTTGCATTTTTTTAATGAGTAAATAATTAATGGTTTATTATCGGTAGTGAGCCCTATTTTGAATTAATGCTGTGAACTTTAGAATTTATATTTTTTTTTCCTTCTCATTACATCATTACATTCGGATATATATATATATATATATATATATATATATATATATAAATAGTTGTCTTCGTATGACTGTGTGTATATGATTGATGAAAAACATTCTATCTATAGATTTTCAAGATTCTTTGATTTCACATATTTGGTTGAAGGATTTTTTTAAAGATACCGCCCAGAAGTTATAGTGAAAACGATTGATCGTTGTTGACCTATTAAAAAAACAAAGATCGCTTTGATTTTAGAAATGAATCTTAAATCGATAAACCGTTGTTATTCGCCGATTGAACTTCTTCATGGAGTCTCTCTATATATGTCACTCTTCCAGGCAATATTGTTGTCGATTTTTATATGCAAACTTCACGATAGGAATAAGTGATCTTTATCAATTCTTCGGATCGACAGCGCATGTACATATTCTCTTCGATCTTCACTTCGCACCCAGCTGTGGCAAAACGGTCAGGGATTACAAAACCAATTATAATAATGTAGAACTCATAACGGGTGTGGGGTGTAAAAACCGAAAACACAGTGTATAGACAAAAATGTATTCGATCGTTATAAAACTAAAAGGCAAATTGAAATCAGATTATCAAATCATCTACCACAAGGAAAGCTGGTTCTCTGTGACGCACTAGAAAGTTTTTCTCGTCTGAGTCCATTCTGAAAATCTAAAAATCTACCATTCGTTCTTGCACTGAATACTGTTGTCATATATGGTCTGGTGAACCGCTGTTAATCCTGAGGTTCTCGACAAAATCCATAATCGGATATGCAATGTCGTAGGTACTGATCTGGCATCTCGTCTACAGTCATTTTCTCACAGACGTGCTGTGCTTCCCCTCTGTCTTTTCTACAAATACTGTCACGGCAACTGCTCACTGGTAAGTTTAATGTAGCTGCATCTTCTACACAAACGCCTTCTTCTCTCGCACTTCCCGACAGTGGAATACCCTTCTTCTTACTTGCTTCCCTGACAGTTATAACTTCAAATATTCAAATGTAATGTCAATCGACATCTTCTGATGCCTTGATCGAATTCCCCGTCCTTCTCATTATCCTTTCCTCAATCACGTTTCCTTAATGCTGCTCCCACTCCATGTAACCCCTTGCGCGCTATTGGCACTCTCGCCTTTTTTGGAGTGACTTGCCTAAAAAAATTGAGACACTATTTATCTCAGCAATAATACGAATTCATAAAAATCAGTTGGGGAAAATCAATCTGCAAAAATGTTATTCCAATGCTGTAGTTGAAAAAATGAGTTGCTTCAACGATATTTACAAATTAAAACTTATATATGACACAATGCCGAAAGTATGGGGCACCCAGTGAGGATCGAACTCCGTACTCAGTCGTAACTGATCCAACCAGACAAACTTACTAAACATTGCACCAACTCGAAGTGCCTAAGGAGATAGTCTATAGTAATTTATTTAGCGAGGATGTGGCACAGGTCGAAATTATGGAACACCTAGTGAGCATCGAACTCACTACTAAGTCGTAATTTCTATAGCAAGATAAGACTTACTTACTAATACTTACTTACTTACTAATACTTACCGCAAATCTAAGAGCTCAGGAATTTACTAAAAGTAGCTTAAATGTGGCTAGAAAGTCTGAAAGTAGGGAACACTCAGTGAGGATTAAAATCACCAATCAGTTGTTATCAGTTTTGCGACCCATTAAACGGCATCGAAGTACCCAAGTGTCAGCTTTATAAGAACGCAAGAACTCACTTGCTGATATAGCTCTCTGAAAGAACTGTTGTTTGTATATTTAGATTTTCTACATTTTATAGTTACAGTAATGAACCGTGTGGGGATGGCCAAAAGTGTATTCCAGAAGTTAAGCAGTCTATTAAGAAACAAAAAAAACCTTCGTTAGAAACAAAGACAAGAGAACTGAACTCTTACGTGATATCCGTCCTCCTGTATGGCACTGAATGCTGGACAATCTCCTCAAAGATGAAGACGAGGCTTGAAGCCAGAGAAATGTGGCTCAACAGGAGGAGCCTGAGAATAACATGGACTAAAAATATGATGAAGTTTTAGAGAAAATGGAAAGAAAAAGGAAAACTTACCCTTAACATCAGGAAGTGGCAAGTAATACGGAAGGAGGGCTTGGAAAATCTGACACCGGACAGATTGAAGGAACGAAAGAGAGAGGAAACCAGCGCGTAACATACTTGATGGGCTTGAATAAATAGATGGGGGAATAGGGTTTAACAAAAATAAAAGAAGAACATATTTAGAGTTACAAGGGCTAGAAAAATGTGGAGGGCCATGATCGCATAGGTCCTGAAGGGAAACGGCGCATAAAAGAAGAAGAACGCAGCTAAGTTTACATACGCCTCAGCATTTTGAATGGAATTACAATTTCCCTTTCTGCAGCAGTCAAGATATTGTAGAAAGAAATAGGATCTAAATTTTTAGAAATCGGTGCTTTCCCAACATACATATATTTACCTTTCAATATAATCAATAATCGTAGGTTTTAATGATGTCGAAATGGATTTCAGATAAAGTGAGAGCTATATATATATATATATATATATATATATATATATATATATATATATATATATATATATATATATATATATACATATATATATATGTAGAGAGAGAGAGAGAGAGAGAGAGATGATTCATATTTTTAAGGCCCAATGTCGAATTCCCAAAAAGTTTTGGACTTTTATGATCGATTCAATTTCTTCTCTGATTTCATTTTTACTTTCCTTTCGGGCTGTTTTCTTCATACGTGATTTTATTATTTTCTGGTTTGTAAATTGGTAGGCGTTTCTTGTCAGGGAACATTAGTCCAAGTTGAGTGAGATATATTACGTCAATTGGACTTTTCATGCACATTTACATTCCCTGAATCGGCATTTTTTCTAAGTTGCTGTGCACCGGAAATTCACGGTCTGATAGACGCAAAAATGAAGTCGCGCATATACATTTGATGCATACACGTACGAAACATCATGTCGGCAGTTATTTCTAACTCCATCAAACCAATCCCGATGAACATATCCACATGCAGATAGAATAATTTCGAATATAATAGGAGACCGTTAGATAGTCTTATGCCAAACAATCTATCTATCTATCTATCTATCTATCTATCTATCTATCTATCTATCTATCTATCTATCTATCTATCTATCGATTCCTTTTCATTCTGTTCATATCTATCTAACTATCTATCTATCTATTTAATTCTGTTCATATCTATCTATCTATTCCTTTTCATTCTGTTCATATCAATCTATCTATCTATCTATCTGTCTATCTATCTATCTATATATCCATTCCTTTTCATTCTGTTCATATCTATCTATCTCTCTATCTATATATCCATTCCTTTTCATTCTGTTCATATCTATCTATCTCTCTATCTATATATCCATTCCTTTTCATTCTGTTCATATCTATCTATCTATCTATCTATCTATCTATCTATCTATCTATCTATCCATTCCTTTCCATTCTGTTCATATCTATCTATCTATCTATCTATCTATCTATCTATCTATCTACTCCTTTTTCATTCTGTTCATATCTATCTATCTATCTATATTGATATTCTGCGTTCTTGAATTTAGATATTAACGAGCTTGCCTAACAAATTGATTGAAGAAAGGGGCCTAGAGGGGAAGTCCAGATGTATTTGATTTGTTCCAAATTGATATTCTTGCATTGTAAAATGTTCATGGTATCTATTTGAAATATGCATCTATATTTTGATTACGATTGTTTCCATAGTATCAGTAAGGGCGTGTAACTGAATGGGTAAAACGTATATTCTTTGACTATGTGACCATGGTCGATTTGTTAGGCGGGAGACTTTGTGATGCCTTCGGGCTAGGGAGGCGATCCCGACGTGGGGCGCCTTTTGAAAGTGCCTAAAAACTTTACCAAGATTTGACCCAAACATTGAGAGTCAAAATTGGCTAGAAAGAACTATACAAAAGACGTAGATTGTTCCGCTAGCAGGGCATCAAAAACCGTCGTGCCTGAGTGTTTCAACGTAGTGGCCTTCTTAAAAACTGTTGACCATGTCAGATTATATGTTCTATTCCATAAAATGTAAAGTCGGATAAGCATGGTTGGAATATAAAGCAGTGTTTAGCTATGTAGTCTTTGGAGAAACGCAAATGTACCTGAAGAAAAGAGAATGGCTAGAAGACGAGGGTGTTGGTAAACACGTCTAGCGAGATATCTCACCAGAATAAGAAATTACTTTTTAAGATACCAGATGCAACTCCCTCTTGAGAATATCCGAATTATGAATTTTATCCAGTTCTAAATTTTGAGAGTTACCGTTGCAATACAAATGCCCTTACAATGTACGGTAGTTGCTGAGCACGTTGTACAACAAACGTGTTCATTGTTCATGCTTTGGAAACATAACATATTAGATGCTAAATTTATTTCTAAGACATCCCTGTAGATCGAGTTTTAATAAGTTAGTCTGGCAATTCAAGCCAGTGTCAATAATCATATTCACGCACTGTAATTTGTTGCTACAGCAAACAAAAGATTAGTAAATATGTAAAATGCAAGGTATGATCATGTTATATTCACTTATAGGTGGCGATGAATGGTGGGAGAGTATATCTTTCAATCGATTCTTTTCGCTCTCTCTTTCTCTCGATATATACATATACAGACACACACACACACACACACACACACACACACACACACACACACACACATATATATATATATATATATATATATATATATATATATATATATATATATATATATAATGTCCACGTATGTCGATTTTTCCAACAGGAATAATGAATACACTCTCATAGACATACCGTACAGTACCAAAAACCTTGCAAAGATATATAGAATTGTGTGTCTTCTAATCTGTGTGATGCGTTTGAAATTTTGGCAAATTGAAGAAGATCATAAAACGTTGGATTACTAGGATAAAAAGACACGAAAATATAGAAAAGGGAGAGAAATATTCCCTTCTATGTTTAATATAAATTACTGTATTTTTCCCTCTGTTTTGCTTTTTAACGTGTCTCTTCTCTGGTGTAACGAATTGACAGTTATTTTATTTCTCTCTTCAATCAGGTAAGAGTTTCAATAAAATTGCAATCCTTCCTAAGAGAAAGCCACTTTAGTGTTTTAACATTTTTATTTTCATCCTCCATCAGATTTTGTGGTTGCATGGGGCTGTATAATCAACCAACGTTTCTCTACATGTTTGTTACCAGAAAATCCCAATAAATTCACTCTAACATGAACCCATTCCTTGACCTTCGTGCGTCCTATGTGATATCTTTAGTGATCTCAAACCACTTTTTAAAAGACAAGGAAAAAGCAAATATTGTAACATCATTATTATTATTATTATTATTATTATTATTATTATTATTATTATTATTATTATTAATAATAATAATAATAATAATAATAATAAAAACTATAATTATAATAATAACAATAATAACAGGGTTGGTTGTCCGTCACACGCATTCAGGCAGTGATTGTATGCACTCATGCAATATCTCTGCCTCTATCTTTGTTGTAAATGTGTGAATTGTACTTGCACAATTTAATGTACACACAAGCACACTTGCATACACATACAGCCAACAGTTTCGTTGAGTTTGAAATAGTATCTTAGAATAATATATTCCGCTCTGCAAACTACGTCGAAGCTTGACCCTAGGCTAAGCAAAAAAAGAAAAATAGTAAAAAAAATCATCGCGAATTTGAACAGAAGAAAAATACTACATTTTTTCTTATTCACTCAATTTTTAGAGAACTTTTCTAAACATTATTCCGTAATAAATCGAATTATTTTTAAATGTGAAAAATAAAACGTTTGTAGAAATATATCTCAGTCTCTCATTCAATGGAAATATGTATTTCCTCACGCAAACACTCATAAACACACATGAACTTGAAATGGACCTTTGAGTCAGGAGGGTAACTTTTCTGTCTAGCAACAACAGATGATGAGTTTCGTCACGTGACTCATCAGGCTCATTGTTCGGTGGAGTTCGCATTCGTTTGCGCCTTCTTTCTTAGGCATAGCTATGAAGATAGATCTACTGAGGTCTTCCGGTATATCCCCGCTGTTGTAGATTTCTTTTATTATTTCTCTTATCTTGTCTATACCAATTACATCTAAGGCTGTCAGCATTCATGCTACAATTCTGTCTGGCCCAGCTGCCTTGTTTCTATTCAATTTGACCAGTGCGGCTTTTACTTCGGTTTTCAGAATTCTAGGTCCGTTAGTAGTTCTGTATATTGGTAGTTGTCCCCTTTCGTGGTTGAAGAGTTCTCCAATAT
Organism: Acanthosepion esculentum; assembly: GCA_964036315.1. Taxonomy (NCBI): domain Eukaryota; kingdom Metazoa; phylum Mollusca; class Cephalopoda; order Sepiida; family Sepiidae; genus Acanthosepion; species Acanthosepion esculentum. The sequence goes on from OZ038490.1 coordinate 121,601,370, forward strand.
ACATGCTCCAGAGTTGAATAGTTTTTCCTTCTCTAACATGAGTGTTGCATCCTTTGATTTTAGGCATCCTGTTGACGAGCACGTCTTCTGTCTTGTTAGTTGCCTTATATGTTTGTGCATGTCTCTTTTGTTAGTAGTACACTATCTTTCTAATTCTGCACATTTTTCGTTTAGCTATTCTTCTTTAACTTGCTTGAATTTGGTCCTTATTTCATCGTGTAATTTTGTGTACCACCTTCCGTATATTTGAAGAGCTTTCTGTCACCTTTTAATCTTGTCGAGTACCTCATCAGTCACCCTTTCTTTTTGTCTTCGTCTTGTATCCTTTGGGATGATATCTTTTGCTGATGTCATTAAAGCGTCTCTTAGTGCGTCCCATTTTGAGTTTCAATTCAGTTCCTCGTATCCTCTTTTCATATTGTCCATATATTTTTCTTTTAAGGGTCGCTCAGGAGTTTGTTGTATTGCAGTTTGGGCGTTGCATTAGGCTTCTTCAATTTCCGCAGTTTCACTCTTAGTTTACATATAAGAGTGCGATGAATACTTCCGCCGTCGGCACTTGGGTAGGTTTTGCAGTGAATCATTGCATTCCTGAATCTTTTGTTGATGGTTATATAATCAGTTTGGTTTTTAGTTTCTCTTTCTGAACTCCTCCATGTCCTAGTCGTCTAGGGTGTTCTTGGAAACATGTGTTGGCTATACCCTGGCCATTGGTTGTGCACCATTGGATGCATTTTTCTCAGCATCGTTGCGGGTTCCTAATCAGAATCTTTCCCTGCCTGATTTGGTGTTTAGGTCTCCTAAGATTACGATGACTTCCTGTGATTTGCATAGAGCCTGGGCACTGTCCAGCATGGAGTAGAATATTTCAATATCCTCTTCCTTGCTTGCGTCGGTGCCTACACTACTATAATAACCACGTTGAGAGACTCCCCTTTCAGCGTCACTACCAGAATTCTTTCGGTAAGTTGGGGGTTAGTACTTGGAAATTACACTTCGAAGGTTGGTGGAAATTTGAAGCGAACCTATGTCACATGAAATCAATCTTTTTCGGTCGACTTTTTCATTAGATGACAATAGCAATTACTTTCAATTAACAGCATTTAAACAAACTATTAATGACAATTTGTAATAATTGTTTATTCAAGGATTAAACTTGCATTGGGAATATCAAAATTAAACAAAGAGGATAATAAAAAAACTGATATTGCTTAAAGCAACAAAATATGTTAACCTGTGAAGAGTCATGAATTCTTACGCTCAGAATACCGGAACAAATTTGGGACAAAATATTCTTCCTTTTTTAAAGTTTTTCTAAAATGTTTTCTGACTCTTTTAGACTAATCTAGAACAGCTTTTCTGACTCATTTGGATTAATCTAGAACTTAAAGTATAAACACCTTCAATCAAATTACAAACCTTTGTCTCCAGAATATTGCATGCCTCCAATGAACTTAAATTTGAATCAAAATTACAGTATACCTAAAGGTGCAGGTTGAAGCTAATAACGATTATCACCAATTTCGTGAATATACTTGATAAAAAAATGAATATGGTCGAAAGGTTTTGAACGAAAACATTAAGAACACAATTTCTCCAGTCAATTTATCTGGATATCCGAAAATTATATATAAAGTAAAGAAATTTAATAAAAATTTAGCTAACATATGTTTCGGTTAATTTTAATAAAACTTATGTTGAATGATCATTATTGTCTAAGTATACAAATTTTAAGAATGCTTTGAAGCGAAAAAGTAATGTGTTATTAACAGCAATAATTTTCATCGTCGTACTACGCAGAACTTGAAGCATATTCGTTCTTTATTTTTTTATTCCTATCCATCTGAAAAATTAAGGCGTAAAAATCATTTTTGTAGAAACAACTTTCCTCTCGGAACATTATGCCATGTAGTTAAAGTGGTTATAGAATATTTAAATTGTTAAATATTGATATAGATAGAAGATGGATAGGTGCGAATATACTGTGATATATATATATATATATATATATATATATATATATATATATATATATATATATATATGCATATAAATACATATATACATATCTATGCATATAAATAAATATACGTGCATATAAATAAATATATATGCCCATATAAATACATATATATATGCATATAAACTCATATACATATGCATATATATTCACATATATATATATATATGCATAGAAATACATATATATATATATATATGTGTGTGTGCGTGTGTGTGTGTGCGTGTGTACATATTCATGCATATAAAATCATACCCACATAAACACATACAGACACATAGACGCACTCATATATTGAGATATAGGGAGAGAGATGTTTACGGAAATGACGGATAAATTCATATGAAGTCCTTGATTGACCTAATTAAAGGATTGAAACAACTACGTAGATAATAATGTAACATGTAGATATTAATTTATATAAGAGTTGCATTTTAATCCCATTTATTTTCACCTTTTCGTTCCTTAGCTATCAGGCCCACCTTTTAAACAATGACATAAAAATCATTTAAAAAAATACGTTTAAAAATTTGTTAGTATCACACATAATACTTTCGCTTCAAGATAATTAAGAAGGTCATTTTCCGAGGTTTTTACGCTGCGTCAAGTTTATTATCACTTGAGAGGAAAATTTAATACAACAGTCAGTCAAGTACTTTCAGTATCTCTGAAGGTATGTTTATTTGGTGTCCATATTTTAATTTGGTCAAAGTCTCTTCAATCGATTTTCTTCTGTCTATCGATCGTAAACTTTCCATTCACACTGACCGCTCAATGTTCAAAGGATAGCAGGTGTACAACGAAAGACTTTTGAATGTAAAGATCGCCAAAGGAAAGAGAGACTTGTCGGGCTGGCTAACATCCAGGTGGCTCGAAAGACACGTGTATTCACAACATGCCAGAATAGTCACTGTTGATTGTGTCTGTCATTGTATTCGCTTCATCAGACGGCAGCTTCAACTCCATGTAACTTTGGCCCAAAATCCCAAACCTGAACTGCATGCTTCTTCTCATCTTAATTCACATTACGCAATAGCTTCGAGGAACAATAACCAATCGAATATCGGTCCGGAGTTGGGTGCGAAAGTAGGAGGTTGCTACGTAAACGCTGCGGGATTATTACTTGTCGAGAAAATCGAAAATGTAATGCGTAGATGTGAATCTGGAGACGGCAGAGATATGGAGTCGACTGATTTTAAGAAGACAAGGCCAACTTACCGTGACGTCTGCTATTCTGCCACGTGATACGAAGTTGGTTCTTTAATTAGCCTTGTCTATCTCTCTTGAATTCAAAGAAAGCGGGTGGTATCGGTAATAATCCGTTTTGACATTGTGCCCGACACCAGCCGATTCGCACTGAATTATAAGTTCAATGTTTTGACGTCAGTGCCTTTGCAAAGTTAGATGGAGGCTGACGAGGTGACACAGGTTGACACCAGTTACCATCAGGTGACAGGCAACATGCGTTACTCTTAGGATGTAATTAGAACTTACTTCAGAGAAGGATGTTAAATTTTTTTTTATCATTTTTCTGTCCTTGGATTTTCCTTAGGATAGCAAAGGTCAATAAATGGAATTATCGAATAGGAAGATTCATGCGCTCAACTCTCAGCATCTGGATCGTTATAATTCAATTATTTCCACACTGGCTTCAATTTGCCCTCTCACCTACTATTGGCTGATTCTAAATCATTTAGCCCTTGTGAAAATGGTAAATTACAATATCTGATGACATTAACGCTAATGATAGACTGCTGTTTCTGATCTCAAACATCTGTTAGGTTACATTGCCAATCCCTGTTCAGACGACTGCTCAGGCACATTTTTTGTTTCTTACACATCCACAGTATCTAGGTGTATGTGTTTACTGCAACTAATCTGGGTGAACCAGAATTACATTTTCTTCGAGTAAGCGCAAAATCTTTCATGATAAATTGTTTGAACAAGGATAATAGGCTCAAAAATTTGGCATAATGACTTTTCACTTCACATTAGCTGAAAAGCATCAATGACCGTCTAAACAGTTCTGTGGACCCAATTTCCCACCAAAGGTGTGGTATCTTTTCAGGCATTTTCCATTTCTTCAATTTTCCACGCTTGGATTTGGCCAAATTTTAAAATAATTTCTTGCCATTACATTCAAATTATTTATATTAGGAACATTATTGTTTGATTTTCGATATAATGATCAATTTCTTTTTTGACAATACAAATATTTCCGGTATTCATTAAAAATAATGTTTGTGATTTAAATATTTTATATGTATTTTAATCTGATCTTCTGTTTTAAGCATCGGAACTGGCACAACATATAAATTAAAAGCAATTTCTATAAAATCTACTTGTATAACCATTCATGCAATCCCGTTTAAGTAGAAAAGCTACTCGTGAAAGTGACGCTACATCTATGTCAGCACGTGTGTAACAAAATGACATAAACGGGAAAGCGATAAGTTTGTAAGTCGTGTGACATTCAAAATATTTATTAATCAGGAAGTGGTTTTAAGCCTGTGATATTTTAGCGCTTTTACCAAATATATATATATATATATATATATATATATATATATATATATATATATGTATGAAAGTGAACATAGAAGTCAACACTTCGAGGCGACAGTCTGTTTCATGCTAAATGCAATCGTCAGGCTAGATGCAATCGTCAGGGTGGCATGACGATTGCATCTAGCATGAAACAGACTGTCGCCTCTAAGTGTTGACTTCTATGTTCACTTTTATATTTATACACGCTTTATCTCTGATATTGAGCACTTTATCCCATAAATATAGCACATTTTAAGACTATATTTCTTTATATATATATATATATATATATATATATATATATATATATATATATATATATATATATATAGTTTACGTAATCTCTAACACATCCAGAAAAAAAAGACTCCTAAATTTATTGGTGAGGGCCTGAGACTCAACACGGAGGCCTACATCGTGCATTGAGGCGATATTCCTGACCTGGTTCAAGAGGGTGTCTACTGGAAGACCCGATGTTAGGAATTTGCACTATTCCACACAAGCAGGTGTACCCAATTTTGGGTCAGACAATTTCTCTGCAACCACATGATCCCTTACATGTATCTACATAACATGCCAGTCTGCAACAATGTTTATTATTATGATTGAGGTGCAGTTGAACTAGAGACCAACAAAACCCCTTGTAACACCAAAGATGAATTGAAAGTAAGGATTATGACAGCTTTCACAAACATAAACAAGGAAACCAGAAGAGATGCAGAGGATTGCGAAGTTGCCTGAAGGCTGTGGTTGATGCCAATGTCGATTTTATTGAATAAATTTACTCTTTAGTATTTCAAGATATTTCTGTGTAACTTTGGTAAATATATCTGCTAGTGTTATTTTCATTTTCACGTAATTTAGTCTACAGTTCATCTAAGGTACCCTGTATTATGAAATATTTCATTTTTTTTTTCATCATTTGAACCCAAGAAATTCACAAGGGATTACTGAATGTGAAAATATAAGAAAAAGAAATATTATTAAGGGGAGAGAAAAAATAAACGAAGAGGAGTCAAGAAGACAGTAGATAACGATTGACATTGCATTAAATCTTTTGAAGTTCAAAGTTGGCTGGAAAACAAAAAATCGGAAGGGATTTCCACCGACGAGGATTGCGATGGTAGAAACTTCTGGCAAAGTAGTTACGGTTATATCTAGCCAATTCAACTTTAAAATGATTAGCCCTTGCCGCCAATCTTGTACTGTGGTGAATGCATAAATCGAACTACCACGGAACAAAGTTCATAAGAAAAATTATCACGAAAATCTTTAAAGAAGAGGCAACAGAGAAGCGAGATTACGCTAGTGGGAAAGTGACTGAAGCATGGTCGTCAGGTCAGGATCAACAACTTTGCAGGTTATTTTTTATATTTTATCAAGAATTTATGAAGATATATCATAAACACCTGACCATATGAGGCGGCAATATTCGAAGCATAGACAAAAGCAGATTTATAAAATGTAAGACAGATTCTAGTGAGAGAAATTGTCTATCATGACACAGTGAACAAAAGCTTCCTAGCAGCTGAACTAGAAATGGACTCGATGTTTCTCTGTTTAATGAATTTCACTTGGATGTCCTTTGTCTCTTTAATTTTAGTTTAACCAGTTTTCCTTTATCCAGTTAAAATAAAATATATGTTCATCTTTATACAAGAGCAGATGTTTCAAGAATGGAAACATGCGAACAAGTATGACCCGTCAAGCAGAAATTACATTTCCATTATAATATTCGTATTAATATTCATATTAAACGTATTAGCAATACATTCATTGTTCGTGCATATATGCTGAATATGTTCATCACTAAATAATTTCGTCTAATGTCTTCGTAATATGCAGAGACGAAATAAAGACTCTTTAAAAAACGATTAGCAGAATTTATAAACTTGCGAAAGTATGGAGAAAATATTTCTGTTGAAACATCAAAATTGAAAGAAACATGGATAGGTTATGAATAACTTACGAATAATGGTTAGGTTTATTGAAGATTTGGTTACTTAAATCATGTACAGCTCTATTGATAGTTCTCTAGTATAAACCTCTACTTCTACTTTTTCATGCGCCATGTTATCTATATTCATTTTTCGAACTCTATATCTTAACTTCTATTCGTAAAGTATCATTTTATAACTTTTGTGATATTGATATCTCTCACACTTATAAAGTTTTAATATCTATAAATATGAAAATTAATATCTAGATTATAACATACAAATATATATACTGAGATAAAACAGAGATAGTTCGCGAATTTGAATGATTTTAATTCATTGACTTGCAAAATACTCTCATATTTTCGGACATACATTTTATGTTTAACTATATTTTATATTATTTTGAATTGCTTTTTTGTGAAGCTAAAAAAATAGAGGAAAGAAATTTGTAACATATTAAATCTATTTCGTACACACAGTACGTGAAATGGGCACACACATATATACACGCACGCACGCACGCACGCATATATATATATATATATATATATATATATATATATATATATATATATATATATCAATGGACAGCAACGTCAACAGCCAGCGGTGAAAGTCTATTTCATACGCAATTATGAAAGACTGCCGTCGCAGTGTGTTGACCCCAATGTCCATATTTTTATTCAGATTTGCATATGCTTTAACGCTGATATTGAGAACTTGACCACTCTCTCTCTCTCTCTCTCTCTCTCTCTCTATATATATATATATATATATATATATATATATATATATATATATATATATAGTTGTAAGGATATGAGTTAGTGACTCACGCTTTTCAGGCTTTTGTGATCATCAGACAAAATCTTTTGGATCGTAAAAGCGTGAAAACCAGGGTCACAATCTCATATACATACAACTAAATATGTTAGCTCTATCACTGATACTGGCCTCTTTCCAATAAGTAACGCTCATATATACTACATAGAGAAAATACATATACACACACACATACAAAGCACACTCACACACACGCACACATATATATACATATATACATATATATGTGCATATATATATATATTATAGTATTAATAATAATAATTATTATTATTATAGATATTAAATATATATATATTACAGTTATGAACCCGCGTAAGTAAATGTAACCACACAATGGTAATATATATATATATATATATATATATATATATATATATATATATATGTGTGTGTGTGTGTGTGTGTATATATATATATATGTATATATATATATATATATATATATATATATATATATATATATATATATATATATATATATGTATCTGTGTGTGTGTGTGTGTGTGTGTGTGTGTGTGTGTGTGTGTGTGTGTGTGTGTGTATTTAAATAAAAAGAAAAACAGACCACTTTAAGATTCCTTGTAATAAGTTATTTCACACAGCCCTTTTAAAGCACCGCGGATCATCAGACGTTACTTCCAAAGGTTGACACGAAAAATGAAAAGAAATTTACACATTTTTACGGGAGTACTAAGCATATGTAAATTAACGAAGTGAAAAATGCATGGATGTGTACAGAATATATGACAAAGAAAGATCTCTGATATTACCTTCAAATATCACTCCATATTAACTTAAAAGCTAAACTTTGAGTAAGAGAAATTACCAATCTAAAAATAGTCGGCTCCCGCGAGTTTCAAACGCACTCAACACGGGATGTCTCAGAATAAACGCTCCTATTCGAAACAACACAAAATAAAGTAAAACGTTAACAGTCAAAAAACGAGACCCAACTTGTAAATATCGAAATAAGTAAACCAGAAAAAAAAGCGTTTGGAACAATGAAAATTATTAACAATGTGTCTACTCTCTTACTCATGCAAAACGGAAAACCGAAAAGTTGGTCAATAAATTATACATACATACATACACTATATATATATATATATATATATATATATATATATATATATATATATATATACATACACACAAATATATATATATATATATATATATATATATTATATATAGACATATATATACATTATATATACATATATATATATATATATATACATATATATATATATATATATACATACATATACTGACGATTGCACTAGCATGAAACAGATTGTCGCCTCTAAATGTTGACTTCTATGTTTTCATTTATATTTACATACATATATATACATATAAACATACATATATATGTACATATATATATATATATATATATATATATATATGTATACATATATATATATATATATATATATATATATATATATACGTACATATATATACATACATATATATACGTATATATATATACACATACATATATATACATACATATATATATATATACATACATACATACATATATATATATATATATATATACATAGATACATATATATACGTACATACATATATACATGCATACATACATATATACATGCATACATACATACATATATATATATATACATATATATATATATATATATATATATATATATATATATATATATATATATATGTATATATATATATATATATATGCCTCTGTGTGTGTGTGTGTGCGCACGCGCGTTTCTGCCTGTATGTATGAGTGCGTGTATGTGGGTACATTATTGATTTCGTGACATCCCGGGTCTCATCACTGTATTATAAACGTATATAAATATGAACATGAATATTCTGTGAAATTATTTTACCCCCCGGGAAATCTTCGTATATTTTGACATTGTTGAAACCGCTTCTAAGACAAGGATTTTTGCATGGAGTGAAACAATCGATAGTTTGAAAGTGGCACGTCAGGTAAATATATCGCTTGCAAAAGCGCTTTACATCCAAACTCCAAGATCACCTGACTGAGCTCACATGCCCCCAAAATTTGAACGTCCACGTTTAGGAAATCCTATTCCCCACTACGTTGCCTATAAAATGTATTTTTTCCGTTCAATGTGTAATTTAAGAATGACAATGTCTCATTGTTTTTTGTTTTTTATCTGTCTGTTTCCAGATACGCCTGATGATCTCATTAAGTCCTATCATATGTTTCCGGCAGAAAACATTGTTTGAAAAGCTGAACCCTTTCATGAAACTTTGCTAGAATTTTCCTCAGTTACAATTTGTTTTTTTGTTAATAAAACAAGGTTTCATTGTCAGTTTTTATGTCTACACAAACTCAAGTACTAGAAACGAAAATACAAGTTCTTAAACGACTTCATTCTGAAGTTTTGCTAGTCTTTGTAGCAAAATTCACTAATTGCACATGCAGAAAGCTAACATAAATTTAAAACCTCTACTTTCAATATCAAACTTGCCTTCTATTTTGCAAAATGGGCTGCTATGTATACGAGGCAAAAAATGTACTTCCTAACATCTGACCAAATAACGGGGCGAGAATATTTCAGTGTGTCTTGTATACAATTTTCAGATTTAATTTTTGTCATACCGTTGGTATAATTTCCAGGCTAGATAATGAAATTTCCCATACGAATTTCATCTTAAAATATATATTTTTATGAGAAATGTTTAAGGTAATTTATTTTGGGATGGGAGCCTAAAATTTGTTAGAACAATCAGGTATTAAAAACGAACTGAATATTTCCTGTTAATTTGTTTCCTTGGCCTTGAATCCGCTTTGGTTTTTTCTGACAGTCGAATAATAATAATAATAATAATAATAATAATAATAATAATAATAATAATAATAATAATAATACCATATCATATTTTAGTCAGTAAAGAAATATAAGTGCAAAATATGTCAACAGCAGTAGTGTATCTTTTAAAATATCAATTTAACTGAAGACTCCCAGCAGATGTAATTGCTCAAGAATAGAATATTGACGCTTATTTAGCAATTGAGTCGAAGGACAAATGTATGATCCGTAGTTGATAACAAGAAAGAAAAAAACGCGCAAAGACACTTCAGCTATGAACATTTTCCCGAAACATTTTTTACAATGAGTGCATATTACCTGCGAAGCAAGATCAATGACAGAGAAAAAAAGATAAATATTTGTATTATTATTATTATTAATATTATTATTATTATTATTATTATTAATAGTAATAATAATTCTTAAATTCTTTCACGCGAAGAAAATAAAATTGCGAAATATCGTCAGAAGTTGGAAATTGCTTTTGCCTCGAACAAAAAACAATTCATAATATTTTTTTTTTATTGAAGGTGAGAATTTCTTGAAACATTTTCGATGTATTCAAGGTAAATATTTGTGATTATTCGTTCATCAAAAACTGCATGAAATCCAAACGAAGGGCACTTACTTGAAAATATCATTCACATCCAAATCAACTTTACTCTCTTCTTTCTCTCTTCTTCCTCTAGTCTTCTTTCTCTCTCCCCGCTCTCTCTCTCATATATATATATATATATATATATATATATATATATATATATATATATATATATATATATATATATATATATAAGTGTATGGGTGTGGCTTTTTTCTCTATAACTATTTCTAAGAAGAACGATCAAATATATATTTTATCTTTATTTTATATCAATACGTATGTTTGTATATCTTTCAAATTAATAAAAAAATCAATGTTTTATTCAGGGAAATCTTCGCATAATGATTATTTTGATGAACTCGCTGGCACCATGTGTCAAATGAAAATATGATTTTTTTAAATAAAATATCTACACAGAATCATTAAAAAATTCTTGTTCACCAAAAACAAGTAAGGCTCGTCATAAGCACAAGTCCTTGAAACTCAAAAAATATCTCTCCGATTCTCTCGTGTGTGGAATGTTTCTAATACAGCCTCAAGCCAAATCTTAATATCTTATACAGCATTAACTATTCTCATTCATTATCCCACAATCGTTTTATAAGTGCCATACATGATACACGCCTGGGTCGCCATGTATCTTTCGAGCCATGACTAGGCCGAAGAATTTAATTTCGTATGTTGCGCTTCCTTTCTTCGATGTTCCGTTTGCTAACCAAGGCTATAGAACCCCCAGGCTGTCCTGCTATTTAAACCCTAACTGAGCTAAGAACCATTACCCAGCAGTGCACACCCAACCTTACAGAACTGATATTATATCATGTGATACGGAATATAAGGCATAGAATATTCAGGAGCTACGAGAAGAATTCCGCGCTAAATTCAAGAAAATTCAATGACTTCTGGAAAGAAATACCGGAAGAATTAAATGCTTTAGGCATTATTACTATGAAGGGAACAATAAACAATTAAGTTCATAGAAATCTATTTAGTTCACGTTCTCCAAGAAAAACGCCATTATCATTGTTATGGTCCAAGGTTAGGACCAAGGAAGAACAACACGAACACAAGAGTAGGAATAACAAAGATATATTACACGAAATAATAATACAAGATGCGGAAGGTGTTAGTATGACTGTCGGTCTGGTTTGGAGTGAATTACTATTGGCTCGACTCGATTCCGTCTCGTCCCTCTCTCTTGAGAGGCGCAGTAATCATAGTGTCAGGAAGAGTTCACTCTGTCGTTATAGGTAAGGTCCCATAACAACTATGAATAAACATAGGGATGCTTGGTTAAATTTTATTCCTGAGTATGCATTCTTAATTAAATCATAATATTTTATATTGTATCTGTATTATTAATTAATATTTTTAATTAGTATTTTAATTGATTTATCATGTTATATTATTAAAGTAACAAATTAAAATTTATTAGTATGCCGGAATCAATCCATTATTTCATTCTACTTATTTAACAATTTAATTTGATTATTAATGGTTATTAATGGTTAATATTGAACATTTTTCTTCTAAACGAAGACTACAGTTCCTATTGGTAATATCATATGGGGGTACTTTTTTATAATTTTCCATTTTACTTGTTAGCTATACAATTTTCCTTTTGACCCCATATATATTTTCATAATGTTGTGCTATTTGCGTATTTATCTATTTTAAAAGACATCATATGATTATTAAATCTTTCTTTAAATGTGATTTCGGTTGATCCTATGTAAATTCTTCTTCTGTGTTGCTATTCTTTCATACCATTTCTATAAATGTTATATTATTAGTTACACATTTATTATTAGGCGGACAGTTATTTTTATTCCGACAATTATTATTTTATTTGGCGGGTGTGTGTTATAATTGCTATTGATTTTATTTACTATTTTTTGTTATGTTTATTTATTTTTCCTCCTGATTATTCATACTCATGTAGATTATTTTTATTGTGTTTTGTTAATGATTTTTCATAGTTTACTATTTTTTACGGAGATGTTTTTCGATTCATTTCAAGAATATTTTTCCTATTTTTGTATTTATTATAAGCCGGATTATCTTTCTTTTTCTTTTAGTTTCTTTAATCATTTCAACCTAAACAAGGCTATAATGTCACTAAGACGCAATGTGAATATTTTAGTGCTGGCAAAGTATAATAAGGGAACAGGTGAAATGAGAGAAATGTAATCTCCAGCAAACAACGAGGGAAATATTTTGAAATCGTATATAAATATTAATCTTACATCGCCTAACAAGGTTAAAGCAATATTGACAAACACATACATAAATAAGATTAAACACCCAGTAATAGTTACGAGCATTAAAAGAAAAATCTACACATGCACAAAACAACGGGGTTTTCCCAAAAAAATATCCGATATCATTTTATTCTTCGTAGAGTAAGAATACATTTACTTGTAAAATATATTTATATTAATAATGATTCGTTTATTTAAAATGTTAAATAATTTGGATATGTGTGTTAACGAAAGTTAAAAAGGCAATGCAGAGAAATCGTTCACCAGTGAGATCACCACTTCGTTCCATCCATTGTAAATCAGCATTGTTTTTCAATGTGAAAATCTTTTGAATATATGGCACCCGTTGTTTTGTTTCGGAAGGAATTTATCAACACCTCAATATACGCAGACATTCCAGCTTTACGGATTAATACAGTGTAACAATCTGTAATTCCTTCCAGAATCTTTCCAAATTAATTGAATTTACTTACAATCTATTCTACCATTAACAGGTTCTTCTCTTTCCTATCTATTTCATTATTTAAACGAGCCAGATTTCACATTTTTCATTAATGTCCCTTTCTGCTCTTGTATAAGATGCACTGCTATTGCAACACATAGGAATCTTTGAAATACGTAGTTGCAATAGAAAGACAATTAAATAAAGAAAAAAATGAGAGAAGACATTTCAAGAATGGCAGTCATTATATTTTCTATTTATTTTATTTCTTTTTATTCTTCTGTCAAACTTGGCACCGTTGCGTTTTACAACCTTATTCAGATGATTTTTATACTAATAATTAACAGAGATACCTGGCGTTGGTCGGGGTTTTAATCATAGTGATGCTTGCAAGTAGTGGTAGTTTAAGGAGAAATACTGAAAAGAGCTATTCACTGAGAGTGTAAAAAGTAAACACGGGTAGCTTTAAAAATGTCTTAACAGTCTTCTCTGCGAGTTTAACAATCAAACTGTGTAAGCCCGGAAATGGCTAAAAAGACGTTACCTGAGAGTGTAACAAACAAATAGTGGTAGTCCTAAAAGGGCTGGAATACGTTCTCTTAGAGTGTTACAGTTTAGAAGTAATAGCCCTAAAAAGAGTTAGTATACCGGCGACATGCCAACTGCTTCGGGTGGACACGGATTCGAATGCCGACAAAATAGAAATAGACACAATAAGAGTTAAACAAAAACAAAAATACGTGAAAACCATCATTCACCTAAATCATACGTGGAAAAAGGGACAAACCTGAAGGACCGATGTTTTTAAGACCTGCTGTGGAGAACGCTTGTCTTTGAGACTTGTTGATTGACATCGCGAAGTAAAACCTGAGTGGAAATTGAAGTCAGCACCGAAGAAAGGGGGTTTCTGCATCCGATGGAGCGTGAGGTATTCTGGGTAAGAATATATCCTTGACCATACCACTTCCTGTGAGAATGGCGGCCTCAATAACATGTGGCAGCAATTTCTTAACCACTAGTCGGGTCCCATTGCAGAGTCTTGGCGATTCTAAGTTCCGCAGCATCATCCCTGGGACTCCGATCTTGAGGCGCAGTGCATGGAGCGGTAGTCCTGAGGCTTCAAAAAGTTTAGAGACTCTATTGGGTAGGAAACCACCTCTTGTGAATCGGCAAAGGTGTCCATTGACTTGTAGATTTGAAGTCTTTCTGCTATGCATTTCAGCAGATTTTTATTGATTTTGGGAAAACTGATGTTTATAGAAGCCAATATTGACCTCTCGCACAATCAACTGGCGTTTCCAAAATTGTCAGCCAGATCTGGATAGGCATCAGCTTTGAGGTCGTGAAGAGTATTTACAGCGGATCATATTTATGAAACTGGTCTCTCCAGTTAAATACGATAGCACGTTGCCGTTAGAATGTCCTGTGAAAATTGCGCTGATATTTGGTACCCGAACAGTTCGGCCCTCATGTTGGTTTTAAGAGGCAAAATGTTAACCTATTGGACAGAGGTAATGACTTAATGCATGCTTTCACGGTGTTCCCTATTGTACCTTTGGGAACAACGGGAAGAGTTTGACTGAAATCGCTTGATAGACTGACAATCCCTTATAACCCGTCCTATCCTGTACCTTCAGCGCTCCTTTGTGGGTTATCGTACACTTATCCCATACAATGAGCTTACACCTTTTCAACAACGCAGCCGTAACCGAGCCCTGGCTGATCTTGCAAGTCGCTGAATTACTCCAAATTAAATTAATTGGCAGTTTTACGGCAGAATGTGATGTCCTACCAGAAGTGTTGCAGTGATTCCAGGCGATGCCACAGGCAAGGTGACCCCCTTCTTTTGCTATACTTTTGCATGGTGACAAATATTCTAGCTGTCTACTAAAAGAACAAACCACCTTTCTGAAGGTGAACGGAGTTGAAAATGTTATTGTATGCAAATTGCTGATCCTTAAGTAACTTTGGCTCGTTTTCGCTGATATACACTTCAAGTTTCCCAATTTGTGCCTGTTGGAATAGTATTTGAATTTGTTCAGCGAATTTAGGGTAGGCCGTACGTTTGAAATGAATTTCCGCATATATAAGCAATTCTAACTTCGATGACAATAAACGTTATGTTTATAAATTCCTCATTGAATCCTGCTTCAAAGCCACGAAGACTTAGTTGCCCATAGCTTTTGAAGTCTTCGGAAAGGTCCTCTTTGCATTTCTCCCATAAAGACACAGGATCATAGAGCAATCATCATACTTGTGCAATAATACAGTAAAATAGTTGTCGGAGACTTATTGCCGTTGACATTGCCCCAGACTCCGCAATAATTACATCCCACTGAGGACCATCTTCTAGTAGCCCATGTTTGAAGAAGGCCTCGCGACATGTGCTGTAAACGTGCCCATTAAACCTTTTCAAGTCGTCGAAACACTTTGGAACTCTTACCTCATGTAATAGAAACCTCATCTTGGCTGTGGTTCACTGTATATACTTTTCCAAGGCAATTAAATGAATAAAAAAATGCAATTACTTGCAATTACTTGGGTATCAATGAATACTAAATCTGTCAAATATAGCCAGAAGTTCTGAGGTGAATTAATGACATAAATGCATCATTCTTTCAGACAAGAATGTACACTACATTGTTATCAGAACTTGCATAGTCGTATAAGGCGTTCAACGATTTCACTATTTTTTGTTTTAGCATTTTTAATCGCTTCCTTATTTATGTTGTTCTGTTGCCAAGGAAATTGTATGTTTATCTTTCAAAGCAGTGACCAGGGTGTAAAATAAAGTAAAATCGAGATTATCTAATGTGACATATACCTAAACAAGTATACGGCTTCTAATATCGGGAAATTAGTGATTGAAATTACAAAAAAGGTGATGTTAAAGTAATGAATCCTCGTATAGATTAATTCATTTAGCACATTTAACGTTTTTGATATTTATTGTTACATATCACAAATATTCATTTCATCCCAAGTAATTATAAATTTTAAATCATAATTTTAAAATTATAAATTTTTAATCACATTTTTAAAATTATAAATTGTTAATAAAAATTTGTTTAGCTTGTTTCACAACAACACCAACCCTCAGAATGAAAAATCACCAAAAATCAGGGAGTTCTTCACATTTCATAATTGTCGGTGATATTCGATTTACTTGCAAGAGAATACAATTACAATTTACAAAAAAAAAGAAAAAAAAAGAAAGAAATCTGTTTTAGGCTTGTTTATCGGTATGAGCACCGAACGTAGACCCCAAGACTTAGAAACAGCTCACTGAAATTGTCCACATTTGGGGGGGACATCGATAACCCAACCAGTGTGCAATCGAAGAGCATCGACCTGGGAGAATTTGATATGAATTTTAATAAATATATATTCTTTTTATTTTGGGTTGAATTAACAGAAAAATTCATAAGATTTCAATATTTTGCTTTCAAAATCTAATTTTGTCTTTGAATGAAGAAGATGAGATATTTTGGTTATTCAGTGATTCGTTCACACAGTCAAAGCAAATGAATATTAGAGTGTCAACGAGATTTCAATCTAAACTTGCTATTTGACTGAAACCGCATAAAATGAAAACTATGTAGATTCAAATGCATTCTTATATCTGCAAGTTTTATTATCCGAATTTTTCTCCGCTGCAGATTATTTTGTTTGCGCATGAGGATAAATAAGAAAGCGAAGATAATTTTGAAAAAAAAGTGTTGTATGGAAATTACCGTCATTTTTAGATTTACAAACGTAAGCTAATATAAGACATTGCCGGTTGAAAGGCAAAACTGTTCAATTATAAATAACGCTACATATAAGAAAAAATATTATCCCTTATTTGGCAAGCAACAAAGGAATTTTATTTCATTAATTCCTTCAAAATAATAGTCACATAATTTTTCTGAAACATTCCGACTCCTACCTTGTTAATATCTTCGTCAAAACGAAACATATGTTCCCAAAAACGACAAACTAGGATTTCTAATTTTACATTTGAACAAGTTGATTTTATGATTTATTCAGATATTTACATTTATTTTCTTAATTTCTATGATTCTTTAATCTTACTTAGGTTAGTTTCAACGTTACCAGCCTTCTCTGTGTTTGTTAAACCCTTTTGCACAGACAGCT
>OZ038490.1:121624003-121636503 GCA_964036315.1 Acanthosepion esculentum
TCAGGCAATAGTATTACTGAATAAGAGAATACTGAGGTGGTTTGCTCTCAATTAATCAGAGCAGATTCCTCCAAATTTTATTAGTTTGTAAAAATCATACTACTACTACTACTACTAATTATTCTTCTTCTTATTATTATTATTAATAATATTATTATTATTATTAATAATAATATTATTATTATTAATAATAATATTATTATTATTTACTTTGATTTTAAGCATTTCCTTCTGGATTCCAACAGAGACCTAAGTTTAGAAATGTCCGCATGACATGTTCCGGTGGACATTTGAGTATAAGAATAAAAATAAAACAAACTAAAACACACACATTTTATACAGTAGGATGTGATATGATATTGTGAGAACATTTTTTGCATTTCTTTAACTCATTGGCTATCAGATTCAAGAATCTCTCAGAACCTGTTTTAATCCATCCCAGAATCCAAATCACAACTGGAATTATTGAGGTCAAGTACATCATTTTTGAGATTTCTACTTAAACGTCTTTGTATTTAGATATTTTTTGGAAAACATCAATGAAACATTACTGCAGGAACTGCCATTTTATTAATGAAACTACATTCGAGTTTTGGAGTCTGATGTCAATTAACTTTAATATTCCTGTCTATGTGTATTGTAATGTCCCCTAAAGTTGTCGCAGGTCCTCTGTCTATAAGCGGATCTAGGTGGAATTCATCACAATTTCTTGCCGTTTCATTCCCGAAAACTTTACAGATGTTCCAGTGCAGATATTGGCCCATCCTGTCGTAATGAGATTTATATTCGGTCGATGCTAATACCGTGAAACATGTTTCATGATGATTAATTATTTCTGGATATTTATTAGAGTTTGGTGCTAATCTAGTTAGCAAGCATTGGTCGTATGCGGCAAGAATAAAACTTTTGATGTCAAATTTTATTCCTGAACCATGCAAACACTGATGGTCACGTGTTTTAACTCCGGTTTGTTTGGCACGGGCAGAGAATTAACCATAACCTTTTCCTATTGATTTTGACTTATTTTTTAGGTTCTTAAATGCTGTTGTATTTGATTAAGCATTACCTTCCCTTCGTCTTCTACATATTATTACTATTACAATTCCAATGAAAGAGAGGTTTAAAAATAGACGAAGAAATAAAAGGAAGACACAGTGCTGAACAATACTTCAACAATAATTATATCTTCTTCCAGTCTTGGTTAAGAATTGCATGCAAGTATAAAAAATATAAAAACAATCGTAGAAACGTTGCATGACATGAGCAAACTATTGTACTGGTAATCAGCGCAGCAAAATAAAGGAAACACAGTCAGCATGAACGGAATGCAACTGAAGCGTCTGTGACGTGATGGTGTTGTGTTCATCTTAAAATCCTCATTAGGTGAATAGTTAGTAAGATCAAATAATCGACTAGTTTAGTATAAATCTTATAGAACATTCTTTCTATTTTCTATAGGTAATTATTTAAGGGTTGAAAGGTCAATAGATTCTCGATAATTTCAGAATGTGCCTCTGAGGATGTTTTTTGTAATAAAAATTAATTTGATGTTACATTGTTCTGTCAAATATGCCTCTGGCGAATAAATCTTGTGTTTAATTTCTCTGTTGTTTAACCAATAAAACTCAAGTCATGTCTGGTACATTGGGAAGCGTAGATCAAATGTGAGTCAGTAAAGGTGCTACATTTGAAGAAAAGTATGGTTTCTATTGGAATTTTTATTATAATCATTATTATTATTTTATTTTCTTTGGTTTCTGGTTTATACTCATGTCTTTCCGGATCCCGACCAGAAAAGGCATCATGACATTTTTCACTGACCAGTTTTGAAAAGAATCACGCATATTTTACATAGCTAAAGCTGTTCGTAAGGTGTGGGCTGTACTTGTGAGGATAATATTTTGTATTTCTTCAAAGCATGGCCTATCAGGGATGCCGTCAATGAGTCTATTGGAATATTTTTCAAACAATCCGGTGCTCCAACTACAAATGAAACTGTTAATATCTTCAGGCGCCAAATTTGTGAGATTTCTATTCCAAGGTCCTTGTATTTTGATAGAATTTATTTTAAGATCTTCAAAGACTGCCATGTTAAGAAGGAGGCACATTTTGCCTAATCCCGATGTCAGAACAATTAGATGTGATTGTTCTGTCTTTATGTATTGTAAAGTCACATAAATTTGTTACAGGTTCTATCAGTTTTGTAACCGGGTCTATGTAAGGTTCATACCATTTTCTCTCAGTTTCCTTTCCGTAAATGTTGCAGATTTTCCAGTGCAGATATTGGCGCACTCTGTCGTGCCGTGTTTTCTATTCTTTGGGTGCCAGTACAGCGCAACCTGATACAAGATGGTCAATTGTTTCTGGATATTTATCACAGAATCTGCATTTTGGACTAACATAATTTTTCAATGTTTGTGCTCTATAATTTCTAGTTAGAAATCATTGGTCTCGTGAAGTAATGCTAAAACCTTCGGTTTCATCTTTTAACACTGCACTACGTAGCCACCGATGGATACGGGATGGATCTACATAATCTTGTTTGATATGGGCAAAGTATTGACCGTGAAGCGGTGTATCTTGCCATAGTTTCTGTTTTTGGTCGTTTGCATTTGCATTTCAGTTGAGTTTTTTTTAAGTATTCTGCAGTTTCAGTCGGTGTATTATGGTTTACTTATATTCCTTCTTCACTTGAAATTTCATTTTCAAATTGTTGGCTCCCTTGATTATTGAATAATGTCGCTTACTACTTTCATGTTCTTTGAAACATATCATAATCCAGTTTTCTATAGTTTTCAGTTATCTTTGACGGCCAATTGTTGCAAGACAGTTATAGTTGTAAGACAGTTCTAGTTGAAATAATCCTCTGCCTCCTTTTGATCTGGGCACATAAAGACGATCAACATCAGCCTTGGGATGAAGCTTTCTCGCTTTGGCGTCCATTTGCTTAATGTCAGCCATGGTCCAGTTAATGATGTTGCAAACGTATATTGCACCACAGGGACAGCCAAGGTATTTGTGGCTGATATTCCGTTTTTTTTTTAAATCCAGCTCGGTATTCAGTATCAGACGCACACGCCTGTAGTACTCTTCTTCATTTGGGTATGCTGTATACCATCTTCTTCATTAATTTCTAGGTACGTATAGGTTTCATCTTGTTCCAGTTCCCTAATCTTTGTGACAAAATCAAAATCTATTGAGGATATTTCTGTAATTCTCCCTTTCTTGAATGTTACTTTTGTACATTTAACTGATCCACAATCCATATCTCTGTCATCGCTGAAACATTTTAAAATATTGAGGAAGTCCTTCAACTCATTGTCGTCTTTCGCAAAGAGTTTAAGATCATCTATATAGATTAAGTGGTTAAATACTTTCTTGTTTAGTTTGTAACCATAGCCTTTCTTGTTTATCTCATGCGTAAGGTCTGATTAAGGACATGCAAAACAGAAGGAGTGACAGTCTTCTTGAAAGATTCCTCGTCTGATATTCAGTCAGTTGGAGATGTCAGTGTCTCTTGTGGGATTTAGGTATAATGTGGTTTTCCACATTCCCATGTCGTGTTTAAGGAAATTTACTATCAGGGGGAGACTTTGTACATTTCCAGAGTCTTAAGTATCCAAGGCTATGGCACACTATAAAAAGATGTACGGTAATCTATCCACGCTGTGGTAATATTTGTGTAATTTTCCAGGGTCATTGTGTTTATCAGTAGTTGCTCTTTGCAACTATTTGAAGCTCTTCGGCACCCCTTCTGTTGCAGTGGAAGAATATTGTTTTATTATTATTATTATTATTATCATTATTATTATTATTATTATTATTATTATTTGTGCTCCAGCATCACCAAGTATGATATGGGTATACAAGACTTAATTAATCTTAAAATTAAATATATATATGTATATATATATATATATATATATATATATATATATATATATATATATATATATATATATATATATATATATATATATATATGTATATATATATGTATATATATATGTATATATATATATGTATATATATATATATATGTATATATATATGTATGTATATATATATATGTGTTTGTGTGTGTGTGTGTAGATAGATAGATAGATAGATAGATGAATAAAATGTAAATCTCTTAGATTATGTGTTTCAATGTCCCACGTAGGTAGGATTATCCATGTGAAGTAGGCTCCAAAGGATAATGCGACATGCGATCATGTCGCTATAAGGGATTATCCTCGGCTCCATGTTGTTTACTTCACACTCATTGAAAGTAAGTCTGACTGATCATTATACTAAAAACAAAATTAGAATGAAAGAATAATTATACATGAATTAATGTAGTAAATCGAGAAAAGGTAGAATTGAAAAGAGATGATGAATTGCAACGTTGGAAAACATTTTTTAATTTCTATTTAGGCTCGAACAGCGACTGTAATGTCCAGGACACGCATACAGCTATTGCATCAGTAAAACGCATAGTGTTTTCACACACGCATGCACACACGCACACATGTACATATATAGGATGGACATAGGTATGTAATAAGAAAATATATTTATTAAAAACACTTTCCCCAAAATATGCCTTGCTTTAAACAGTATAATAACACACACACAAATGCACACACACACACACATGCGCATATCTATCTATCTATTCGCACATACGTCACTTGTTACTTTCTTTTTCTTATACTACGTCTTTTAATTTGTCGAGTAAGACATTGTTAATGAAGGTCTTATTTGTTTTCCCATTAACTCAGATGGATTCTGCAATCTGCCTGTGGAATCTTCCTACAAATAAGCAGTAAACTTGGTAAGTAACTGTCTATAGTGTCGCTATTAGAGAAAATATATCTGCACCATCCTTTTCACAACCCCATTACATTGTGCGTGATGGGGTGGTGATTTTTAAGGGAGCAGCTAATCAACCTCAACCAATTATATAGATCTTTATCACAAAATTCTGGTATGTTGTCTGATCCCAAATTTTTATGGACCCCATTTCCGGAAAATACAACTCCTAGTATTTGATTTATCGTTGTCCTTAAATTTAACGACTTCCGCTCATCCCTAAAGGGAGTCTACTAAAATTAAAAATAGTCCCATGCCACTAATGTGTGCTTGGTCCATATGAACACGAGATCGTGGTATCGTTTCTTTAGGACATGAGCTTTGTCTTTTCTATCGAACATTCTTCATTTCTGCATATTTTGCCATTTGTGTACATATCTTTTTAAATCGCGATAATGCAATGGGTACCATGGTTCCAACTTCAATCTCATGTCCGTAGCCATTATTCCACAATGACGTCATCATGTACCCTTTTTAAAATATATCTTCTTACTGTTTCTGTTGGTAATATCACATCCCCATTGCATATAACATCATTTTCCATCGTTAATTTATGACTTATTTATTTGTAAGATCTATCAGCTTTAGAACATCTCGTCCAATTTTTTCTTCTTGAATTTCTTGCTCAATATAGGATCCTGTAGATATTCTTATACTAATCTTTGGATAGATATTATGTCAATTTTAACCCAATGAAATATTTCTTCATCGGGGATTCCAATTTTTTCTTTTTGAACCTTATTAAATTGAAATCTTGACAGCGCTTAGATATGTGGTATTTCATTTTCTTCCATGTACTCAATGTTAAAATCATAAGGCATTACTATTATGATACATCCTAGAAGCCTGGAAGAATTAAATTTCGTTAAATCTTTTCTATGGTTAAAAATAAAACTTTCAGGTTACAAACTTACAGGACCATAGTTCGAATTTAATCGGAAATACTTGCCTACAAAGAATGGTCGAGCTCCTCCTGTACTCCACACACACACACAAACAAACATATATATATGTGTGTGTGTGTGTGTGTGTGTGTGTGTGTACGCATGGATATATATATATATATATATATATATATATATATATATATATATGTATATATATATGTGTGTGTGTGTGTGTGTCTTTTTATTATTCGAATTTATTTTTTGATTAATTTTTACGATGTGTTTTATGCTAGCATCTTTTTCATATAATCGAACGCTAAGCTTTGTCTTTGAGTCCATTTAAATTCACTATTTTTTCTGCAGTTCAAAAAATGGTTCTATTACTTCCTTGCCAAAAGGCATTCTGGTCCATTTTAATAATCTATAGGTTACAAATTTCCTGTGAAGTATCCAAAATCATTCACAAAAGATCCATCAAACTGTCTCAATTTCAGATGTCTTTTTTTTTACTCATTTATGGATTGCCCATTTGTCCCAAAATAATTTATGGGATAACAGTGACCTAAATCCACGTATCCACTTGAATTGAAAAAGTCATGCCATTTAATATAATTTCATTAAGAGAATTGTTTTCTTTGTATTGAAAAAAAATAACGTCATCGATTCTATTTTTTCCACATTTTCGATACTGTCAATTTTCTTTGTAAATGTGCATGCAGATTGAATATGATTTCTTCTTCTTTGCAAAAGCTGCACACTATGTTGCTGGCAATTTCATGCATATAATTATATTATTGGCATTTTTTGCGTTCCTTTTTATATATATATATATATATATATATATATATATATATATATATATATATATATATATATATATATTATGGTCCATGTTAGGACCAAGGAAGAACAACACGAACACAAGAGTAGAAATAACGAAGATATATTACTCGGAATAACAATACAAGATGTGGAAGGTGTTGGTATGCCGGTCAGTCTCGTTTGGAGTGAACTATTATCGGCTCGACCCGATTCGTCTTTCTGTCTTGAGAGGTGTAGTATACATCATGTTAGGAAGAGTTCATTCTGTAGTTATAGGTAAGGATCCATAAACACACCCACTCAAGCTTTTACCTCGCAGGGGTCTTTAATATTTTTCCTCTTCGTATTAATCATCAAAGACTCTGTAAATTTTCTATTTCTGCTTGATTTCCGCGGTTCTGAAATTGCTTGAGGCCTTTGCATATTGAATGTGTCAAATATTGTGTCCATCACTTCCTCCTCTTTTTGAGGTAGACCGTTAGAATCCTCTAACAGCCTCTTTCTGATCTGATTTAAATGCCTTTTATGCGAGAACATCGGACCCTGCTTCATGTAAATGACGTTCCCGATTCATTTCTCTATTGTACCTTGTTCCCAATAGGATATGTTGTATTTGAAGATTAAAAATAAAACTTCCTCTCCTGGGTTAAACTTTCTTTTTGGTAAAAACGACGTTGGTGATCGCTTTGTCTGTTATGGCAGTAATTTTTCGAATACAGATCTAATTTTTCGGCGAACATTACTTCCGCCGGCGATAATGCCGATGGCGTTGTTCTGTTCGGTGTAATTCTATACACTTGCAAGAATTGTTGTAAAGCCTTTTCTGTTGGTCCGTCATAAGCTTTCCTTAGAGCTCTTTCTAATGTATGTACAAACCTCTCCGCTTGCCCGCTTGACTTCGGATGATATGGCGGAGATTTGATGTGTTTCACCTGAAAAGTTTCACAAAATTCTTGAAAATCCGCAGATCTAAATTGTGTCCCATTATCGGTGAGTAAACAATGCACCACTCCGAAACGGGAAACAGCTCGTGAATTTATTGTAGTCTCAGAAGTAGGTTTTCTACAACGAACTACTTCTGGCCATTTGCTGTAACTCTCTACTACAATCAAGTAGTAAAAACCATCTAATGGACCTGTGAAATCTACATGGATTCTCGACCACGGTCGATCTGTCTTAGTCCATGGCTTATTGGTGATCGGAGGTGCCTTTCCACCATATGTCTAATAACTTGATCCATGTCTGGCCAGTACACGTAACTTAGCATTAAGGATTTCATCCTGTTCTGTCCTGGGTGGGCCATGTGAAAATCCTTTAGGATTCGCCTTTGTAGTGTTTTCAGGGTTACTACTCTTTCATTATATAGCAGAACATATAACGATAAACTGTCTGATATATGCTTATCTTTTCCTACAACTTTTGTTTTCGTTTCCTTTATAAATTCGTAATTCACTGCTTCGTTTCTTTATTCCTGTAATGTGACGTGGAGGTCTTGAATTGTACTACATAATGATGTTCTAATAACTTCCTCATGTCGTAGAGCTGCAATTACGAAGTCTTCTAATGGCTCTGTTTTTTTTATATTAGTCCCGAAAGACCATCTGCATGCCCGATATTATTTGATAGAAGATACTCCAATTTAAAGTTATAGTTTAATAAAATCGTCCCCCATCTTTGCAATCTATTAGAAGTGTAGACAGATATACCTTTCTTTGATCCCCATATTGTCATTAACGGCTTGTGGTCCGTCTGTAAGGTGAAAAATCTACCGTAAATATATCTGTGGAATCTCGTAACCGGAAAATAATCCCCAGCACTTAATTTTCGAATTGCGAGTAATTGTGTTCGGCTGGTAGGTAACGTTCTTGACGCATGCACGATGGGTTTTAGTGTCCTATCTAGCATTTTCTGAATATATATGCCCCAACCACGTAGGCACTCGCGTCAATCGCGATTATTATTTCCAATTTTTGATCATAATGCGCTAAGAATAAGTCTGCTGTTAGAGTCTTAATGATTTTATCGAAAGATTTCTGACATTCATATGACCATTCCCAAACTTTCTCCTTCTTCAACAGTTCGTTTAGGGGTGCGCGTAATTTGTGCATGTTAGGAATAAATTCTTGATAATAATTTACTAAGCCCAAGAAGCTTTGCAACTCGGCTAACTTTTTTGGAGAGACATTTCTTTTATTGCCGTGGCTCTTTCTGGGTCTGGTCTTCTTCCATCTTCGTCAATAATATAGCCCAGATATTTTACATCCTTCATAAAGAGGTCACATTTTCCTTTAACTTATAACCGTAGTTTTGTATCTCCCTGAAAGCCTCTTGATCGTGTTCCTAGTGTTGTTCAATATTTTTGCTATTTATAAGGAAGATATCAAGGTATGCGATCGGGAAATCCAGTACGCCTAGCATAGTGTCCATAATTTGCAGAAATATCGCCGGCGCGACCTTGATCCCGAATGGTAATCTCTGCAACATATATAACTCTTTATGTGTGTTTATGCACAACAAGCTCGAGCTTTCCTCATCTAGGGAGAGGATAGTGATAATCCTTAATCGCTGCATCCAATCCCGTCGAGAAATGAGTGCATACTCTTATCTCACCCGATTTCTTTTTTCACGTAAACCGTAGGTGTGGCACATTGACTATATTCCACCTTTGTCAATATACCGGTTTTCATCAGTCTATCTAACTCTTCGTCTATTTTTTTTCTAATGATGCGATAGGTAAATTTCTTTTCTTCTTGAAAATGTGTTGTACATGTTCTTTTAGTTCGATTTAGGCCGCCATTTTTTTACACATC
Organism: Acanthosepion esculentum; assembly: GCA_964036315.1. NCBI lineage: Eukaryota > Metazoa > Mollusca > Cephalopoda > Sepiida > Sepiidae > Acanthosepion > Acanthosepion esculentum. The sequence continues at coordinate 121,633,377 of OZ038490.1, forward strand.
CCGAGGCCGGCTGGAATACGTCGGGGAAACTCTCCTTTAATTTCTTCTTCAAATTTCTGCATCCAGTCAGTTCCAAATAAATTTTCCGTATTTTTTAGAACATACATCTTTGATTTCTTGGTCATTCCATTGAACGTCACATTTGTGAAAATTTACCCATCAAATTTTATTTTTCCGCCTGTTACCGAACTGGCTCTTTTAGCTGTTCTCAACATGGTCGGTTTGTTTAATTTCTTCCACGTCTGTAAGCTAATAATGGTTAAATCTGATCCGGAATCTAATTGTAATCTGATTCTTTTGTTTAACATTTCTACTTGTACGTATTTTCGTATTTTTATCCCGTCCGCTTTGTCAGTTATAGTAATTCTTACTCGGGTTTTGTTGTATTTCTTTGTTCTACAGTGAGAACTTTTATGTCCCACTTTATTGCACGATAGACAAGTCTGATAGCGGTATGGACAATCTTTGTACCAATGCAATGTCCCAGAGCGATAGCATGGACTGTGTGGTTATTTTTCTGATATTTCATTTGATTTTTTGAAGTAGAATAATTTGTCGTTGTACCTTTCGTATGTGAGCGACGCCAGACTCTTCGATATCTTTCGAGTCCTTTTTTTACTCTTATACATCTCAGACAGTCCTCAGCCAATTTTGTAGCGTCAATTCTGGTTTAGTCTCAAGATTTGTTAGAATTCTCCGTCTGATCTCAGCATCAAAACCGGGCCTTGGACGAATATCAGACATTTAATATTGTCAGGGCTGAGTTCAGATAACTTAAAGTCATTGCAGTGTTTGTTTACTACTGAAGCGAATGTTATATACTCTTCGCTATCCATTTTTGTTAAATTTAAACATTTCCACCTTTTGTGGAATAGTGAAGTGTTCGGACTAAATAATTCCGTTAAAAATTTCACGGATTCTTGAAAGTCAACTCATTTGTCTTCCTCGGTAGGATGTAGTCTACGAATTTAGTGTATTCGCTTGACCCTAGTTTCCTCAGTAGTAGACGTACCTTTTTCGCGTCTGACCAATTCCCGCAATCAAACTCATATGAATCTTCATATCTTTTGAAGTAAGCCGAGAAGGTTTTGTCTTCGTCCGATGCATAAGTGAAGTCTTTGATAGAGCTCCATATAGCATTTTGCGAAATGCCTCTTCATTACCGAATGTTGTCCTTTATTTGTTACTGCCCGTAGTAGTAATTCTTGTAGTTCGAGTGACTTCTCTTCGTTTTTCTGTTGAATTTCTAATTGTTTTTCTTCGAGCCTAGTCTGTCTTTCCTCATTTTTTTTGTTGCTGCTCGAACTGCATTTTCATTAGTTCCAATATGTTTGCCTTAATATCTTCCATGTTTACACCGTAATTCTGATAAGGAATTTTCCTTTTTATCACAGTGTAGACTTCTGGTCTTTGTCGCCTGTTGTTCTGGAACCTTAGTACGAAAATATTTTCCTGCGTAGAATTCGATGCTGTTTTGGCTGACAGGTACAATTCGTGTCTTCGTTACCACTGTTAAGGTTGGTCTCCAAAATATTTTTTCTTTTTTTTATCTTCGCGTAGAACTTTTCTTTTTTTTTTCAATACCTTCGTCGCCTCTATTATGGACGACCGTTAGCAAAAAGTTTTGTTTTTTTTTAGTTTCTCTGCGTAGAATTCGTTTCCTCAATATCCTCGTCGCCACTGTTATGGTTCAGGTTAGGACCAAGGAAGAACAACACGAACACAAGAGTAGATATAACGAAGATATACAAGGTAACCATAAAAGTTCTGTCCGTTTTTAAAGGAAAAAAAAGAAAATGCTTCACAGTATGTGTAACTTATATATAGTCTTCGAAGTAATCGCCATCGGCATCCAGCACCTTCTTCCAACGTGTCTCCACCTGTTCAATGCCCTTGCGGTAGAACTCGGGGTGTTTTGACGCAAAGAAGTCCGTGAGGGCTTTGCGCAAGTCTGCTTTATTGGTGAAAGATTTCCCACGAAGATGATTATCCAGGGAGTGGAAGAGGTGGCAATCGGATTGCGCATGGTTAGGTGAATAAGGTGGATGGCACAAAGTCTCCCATCCAAGTTGCTGTATGGTATCCCTGACTACTCGCCCGACATGCGGCCTGGCGTTGTCATGGAGGAAAAGCACACCTTTGCAATTCACCAGTGCTGGCTCCTTCTGGCGCAATGCCTGCTGCACACGTTTCAATTGCTGCGAGTATAGGTCACCAGTATCCGTTTGGCCCGTTGGTATCAGTTCATAATGAACCACTTGACGAACTGTCCACCAGACACAAAGCATAATCTTGTGTTGGTGCATAGGCGGTCTTGCGGTGTGAGGGACAGCATCCTGGGGAGACAACCAATGTCAGGAACGTTTGGGAGTTTCATACAGAACCCACTTTCTTCACTGGTAAGCACTCGATTGAATAAGGATGCGGTACGGTGGCGAGTAAGCAGCGACACGCAGGCTTCCATTCGTTGTACCTTGTGGACCTCCAACAGGGTGTGTCGAACCCACTTGCTCAGTTTGTACGTCTCAACTGGGCGGTGCATGTGAAGTCTAACTGTTTCATCGGAAACGAACTGTCTTGCAAATTCACCACACGTTAGACTACTGTACTCTTCAATGGCCGGTTCGGGACTCCGTTATTGAAGATCTGTGGTCGTCCACTGCGAGGCTCATCATGGAGAGACAAATCTCCCGACTTGAATTTTCGAAACCAACGCCTTGCAGTACGTTCATCCACAGCACTATCGTCAAACGCTTGACATATGCGGCGACTTGATGCAGGTGCTGATAAGCCAACTTTGATGTCGTAAAGCAAACAGCCCCGAACGAGATCTCTAAAACACTTCCATCCTTCTCACAGCTGTCCGGCTTATAACTGATGGCCGGGCACGGTGCGTGTGTTTTTATAACGTCTGCTGTTCCTACTTCCGGCTAACCGAATTTGAAAACAATTGCTACACGCATTTCGTATATATTTCAACTTCATTCAATGACTAATCCAAAACGGACAGAACTTTTTTGGTTACCTTGTATTACACGGAATAATAAGTTGTGGAAAGTGTTAGTCTGACTGTCAGTCTGGAGTCTGGTTTGGAGTGAACTCCTATCGGCTCGACTCGATTCGTCTC